>RJWM01001571.1:0-151466 GCA_004363535.1 Dasyprocta punctata
TACAACCTGAGTGTATGCACTGCAATTTTCCATGTGCTGTCAGAACCCTCCCACTTGTTTGCCAACCCATCTCTTCCCTCTAACCTCCTAGCATGGTGCCTGGTCCAGAGTTAAGCGCTCAGTAAATGGTTCGAACTAAATCGTGACTTACAGACTCTGAACTCTCATTGCTTTTTGGAGTCTCTACTTGCTTCCCATAGAAATGCCTTTCCAGTAGAAACAGTTATTCCTTTTATTAAACAGTGGATGGGTGTTATGATTTAAATATAAATGTCCCCCAAAATATGTAGTCAGAAGTGGAGATTTGGGAAGGCAACTGGACCATGAAGGTGCCAGTGGATCCGTCCACTGATGAGTCCAGAGCTGAATATGCTGTTAAGACGAGGGGTCTGGTCGGAAGAGGTGTGTCTCTGGGTGTGTGACCTGGAGGGGTGTGTCCTTGTCCCAGCTCCTCCCATCTCTCTGTCTGCTTCCTGGCTGCCATGGACTCCTCCACCATGCCATGTCTGCCTCAGAGGCAGTCGACCATGGACTAAAACTATGAACCAACAGAGGCCTGGCCTCCTTTCAATTGCTGGTGTTGGTATTTTGTCCCAGCAACCGGAAAGTGGCTAAGATAGTGGTCTAACCAGTCAATGCTGAAAAACCGAAGCAGCTTAATTTGATCCCATTCAAAGATAGAACACACTCTGCCAATAGCCTCTACCCTCAGTCCTGAGTGTTGATGTTAGTACTTCCTAAAGTGGTTTGTGAATTTTCAAGGGAGTGTGGTTTTTCTACATTTGTTCCCCAACAGGGGCACAATATTAACCCTGACCCCTCAAGACTGCGGTTTCCTTTTCTTTTCTACTTTGCTTCCCCAAACCATGGAAATGTACCTTGCAAGATGCAACTCAGCTACCTGGTATTCTTCTGCTCACTTTATAACTTTCAAGAGGAAAATTCACAAACAATTGAAGGGCCTTAGTGAGGAAGGGCTTGTGCAGATAGGGGTGAATGTTTATGTAGACTAGTCAGAATTACTTTTCATCCATTTCAAATGAGATGGTGTTTTGTTATAGATCAATGTGTCATAAAGGGGAATTGTCACCTCTTGGCTATGGAGATGGGTCATCATTAGAGAACAGTAAATTGAAAATGAAGAATCTTTGGATCTGTTATTATTTCATGGTAGATAAATGCAAGAGGAATGAGAATCCATTTGTAGAAAATAATGTCAACAAATGTTACTCTATTAGTTTTCTAATGGTACCCATGGAAAATGAATAGAAAAGTACTTTTAAATGGCTTGAATACCTTTATCGCAGTATACAAAGTGTTTGTGTTTATGAATATAAAACAAAATTGATTATTAATTATAGAAAAATAAACAGGGCTATTTTCCTTTGTTCTGCAGTGAATACTTATTTTATTATGCTCAGCAGAAATACATACTTGTGACAGTGACTTTCAAACTGTTTAAGACAAATCATAGAAAGGAATACATTTTACACACACTTTCCACAGGTAAAAAGCAAAAACAAGTTTCACAGGACAATCCTCATTTATTATTCCATATATTGCATTCTGATATTTTCTTTTTTATTTTGTGTCATGTATAAAGTTCTATCTGAAACTCACTGAATTGACTTCATAACTCACTAATATTTTTTAAAAAGTGTTATAAAACCTGAATGTTATATTAATACAGAGACATAGAAATGATCCCCAGAGCACACACTGGGCATCGTGGTTTGTCATGGAAATGGCAGCTATTAGTTATTGAGCACACACTATTCTAATTCTATCAAAAGTTCTATTTAAAGCCAGAAGTGGTGGCATATGCCTATAATTCCAGCACTTGGGAGGCTGAGGCAGGAAGACCAATGTGAGTTCAAAGCCAGCCATAGTGGATCCAGGTCAGCCTGAACTACGTAGTGGACTCTGTGTCAAAAAAAAAAAAATTCAATTTAAAATGGCAAAAGTGGAGCATCTGTGTCACTTTGGGGGATATTTTGATTTTGTTTTTATTTTTGTTTTTGTGCTGAGGGTAGAACCCAGGGCCTTGCTCATGGTAAGCACAGACTGTTATACTGAACTATACCTCTAATCCTACTTCGTTTCTTTAATAGAAGTGGAAGAGTGGAATGATAGAGCATTGGTCAGGTATTAAAAGAAGGAAGTGATCATGGTAGAAAAATGTTGGTTCAGCAATAGCATCATATGCACAAATGCTTTTGACAAGCCTTAAAAGATATGTGTGGAATTGTAGTTCCTGATATTTTTGTCTTATGGTTTTGTGTAGGCTGGGGGAGGGGCTATTTTAAAATGCCTGATAAAAATTACCCTTTGACTTTTACTGGGGGGAGCACTGGGTATCAAACTCAGGACCTTGCGCTTGCCAGGCAGGTGCTTTGCTGCTGAGCTATATCCCCAGCCCCCCAAAAAAACTATTAAAATTGTCTGATCAAGTGGTCTTTAGGAAGAAAAAATAAGCACAATCCTTGCAAATAACAAAAAAAGAAAAAACAAGATCACTGAATTCCACAAATCACAACGACGTAAAAGTGTGCGATATGAAACGATGAGCATCAGGAAAGGGCGTGGGAGAGAGGCGGTGCTGGTGTGGCGGACACGGTAGGGTGTAGGTTGTAGAAACTAATTCCATCTCCATGGGCACTGCCAGTTATAGTGCGCGTGTGTGCACCACATATTTTTAGTCGTTACTGTTTTCTTCTGTTTTCAAGTTGGATTTTGAGTTTTTCACCAAAAGTGGTTTTCAGTGACCAAGAGGAGTTACTTGAGACCCTGGGTTCCCAAGGGTGCCTGGCTCCAAGAAAGAGGCACCCCCTGCCTTAGCAGCTGGGGCAAGATTTGCAGACTCCCACCCCTTGACCTCTGCCATCGGGCTGCAGCTGTGTCAAGCAAGGACAGAATGTAAAACTCTGAGGCCGGGGATTCTTCAGGAGTGTGTGTATGTGTGAGTGTGCGTGTGTGTGTGTCTGTGTGTGTGTACAAGTGTGCTGGGTGGGGGTGGAGGAGGCATTTCCTGGGAGGAAGCAGCTGAGCAGTAATCCATCTGGAATTTCTTGTTGCGTTGACTGTGGTCAATGGAATCTTGTCGCATCTATAGATTTTCCTTCAAGCTCAGGACAACTGTGTGAGAAGCCCTCTGCTTGCCCCTTGTGGTTAGTTTAATTCTTCCAGACTCTTTTTCATACTATTTCTATTGCTTCCTTAGTGTTATGGCTCAGATCAAAGTTGTTGAGTGAATTGATCTTTTCCCACAAATCCACTGTTATTTATTACCCTTTGCCATTGGTCAGATTTGTAAAATTTATTGGCAGTTCCTTCAAATCCGATAATAAAGCCGTAAGACTAAGGCCCAGTTCTTATACTTAGGGTCACCGAAATAATTGCTTTTTTTTTTTTTTTCTATAAATTGTCTAGATCACTATCCAAACTGCTCTTCTGTTCTGTTGGAGCTGGCCAGGAAAGGGACATGAAAAAAATTTCATAAACAGGATAAATGCAATGACTTTATTAACTTTCTGGCATTAAACTTGTCAGTACATTTCTGTGCTTTTATGTATTTCTGAATAACTTTGGGGGGAAACTAGGGTATAATCATTTGTGGAGTGCAATAAAGCTACGCATGAATAAATATATACAAAATCTTATATAATGGTGATATAGTTCTTAATGTCAATAATAAGAGTTTTAAAGATCTACCCTATGCTTGAGTTGTCATCCATCCTTACCTTGCCTGAACGTTCAGGAAAATACAAATCATTGGGAGTGGTTAAAATTAGAGAGAAAGTAGAGTTCTATCTTTCCCAAAGGAAGACAGTTTCTAATCGTTGCTTCTTTTTGCCCAGATAGATCTATCTTTTCAGCCTTTTTCTCAATGTAAAGGCCAACTATCCATTAACAAAGCAAAAGTTTTCACATCTTGCCTTTGATCAAATTAAAACTCGGCCAGAGGGTATTCCTACTTATTATAAATAATGTACACTCTGTAACATGTCATCAAATATGTATGTCTTGTAAGTCCTCAAGTCGTCTGACCTCTCTGGCTCCCTCTCAGTGATTTTAAAACTATTCCCTATTCTCAAGCTTTTTTTAACCAAGGACTAAAACCAGAGCCTTCTCACTAAGCTACAATATATCCCCAATCCTTTTTTTTTTTTTATTTTGCGGTAGTCTTGATAAGTTGCTAAGTTGCCCGGGTTGTGCTCAGACTTGCCATTCTCCTGCCTCAGCCTTCCAGAGTACCAGGATTACAGACTTGTGCCATCATTCCTGGTTATTCTCAATCTTTGATATCCAATTTTGAATTTAGAGTGTATACTAAACCCACATCTTAGGTTTATCAATCAAAGTGAATGGGCAAAGCCTCACAAAGCTCTACGAGTCTTCCCCAGACTGTCACTCACCACCGTACCAGACCACAGCCACACAACATGTACTCAGTCACTCTTGGGTTTCTAGCTCTGTGCTCAGACTTTGGGCACCAATTACCGACAGTTCCCTAACTTACAATGGCTGTGCATATGATTTCTCAACCTTGTGATAATGCAAAAGCAATAGGCATTCAGTAGAAACTGAACTTTGCAATTTGGATCCTTTCCTTGGCCAGCACTAAGGGCTCTTGAGATGCCCAGCCACCGCTAGTGCAGGTCTGGCTCAGCCACATGATCCCAGGAGGAAGCAGTCATTGAGCTCTGGTGCGCTGTGCTGCTGAGCTAGGGGTGTTTGGTGCATTTTCAACATATGATAGGCTTCATCAAGATGCAACTCCAAGGTAAATAAAGGAGCATCTGCACTTTGGTTCTCTTAAGGAAAAGAGCCGTGTCCCTCCTGGACACCCCAGGTGGTTCGTATGCATGTTAAAGTCTGAAAAGCACGACCTTAGTATATTTCAATTGAAAGCAGTTGTTAGAGGGACATCATTCATTTTTACTCATTCATTTATTTAGTACAGTTCATGAACTTAATCCTTTCCATGATTCTGGTCACAAAACAAATTGGATGAGAACTGAATCAAACTCAATGATTTGGTTCAATGTTGAGCTTCTGAGGAAATTTGATTCGGTTCTTGTCCAGTTTGGTTTGCAACCAGAATCGTGTCGACAATTGAGCTCGTGAACTGAGGTGCCACTGTAATTAATTTACTTACCACCTATTGGCTATTTGTGGTGCACAAAACGTATGTCAGGTATTATGATAGTTTCTGCCTCAAACAGAAGCATTTTTATTACAGTATATTTAAAAAATAGCAATAGTATAAAGCTAGTTTGGAAAATAAACTTTGCTAATTAGAGTCCTTGGTGGGCAGGAAAGACCACAAAGGGGCTGACAAACTGAATTGAATCTCCAAAGGTGAGTAGGAGTTTCCTGCACAGAAATAAAGAAAAGACAGTTTCTTGGCCTAAAATTCAGTGTGTGCACATAGAGCATGAAGTAGGAACTTTGAAAGAGAGAGAGAGCCCTGAAAGGCTGGTGGATCTTTTAGAACTAAACAGAGAAAGACATGAGGCCAGGATGGTAAGTTGAGGCAGGATGAGAACATCCTGTGTCACGCCGGGATTTGGGCTGAATGTCCTTCACTATAGGTTGTTAAGCAGAAAGTTACACGCTGTGAATGACTTGGTGATTGTGTAAGACAAATGGAAAAGGGAAACAATTCGATGTTAGGAGAGTTTAACTGGTGGCTGGAGGTAATTATCATGCAGCAATGGCAATGCCAGGAAAGAGAAGTTGGAAGACAAAGTAGGTGATGGTTTTGGAGGGAGAAGTGAACTCTAAACATAGTTTCCTATCTGGAATTCTGGGATAATTATGGTAATGCCAATAAAAGTAGAGAAAGTCATGAAAAGCATTTAGTAGAAGGAGGAAGAAGAACCTTCAGCACTCCGAAAAATCTTTAGACTCTGTTGTAGGTGTGGAGTGGATGAGACGTCCACCCGGAGGGAGGTGTAGGCGGCAGGTGCGAGCTCACTGGTGCGACACCCAGATATGTTGAGGGGAGTCATCTTCCTGGAGATGACAGATACATAGAGGAGCAGGTGCAAAAAGAGTGAGATCAAGGATAAAACCTTGGGGAACCCCATTATTTACAGACATAGAAGAGACAGGAGAGAGAACTGGAAAAACCAAGAGTCTCAAAGCTATAAGAAAGAGAGGCTGGCCACCGTAGAGACCAAAGGGCAGCAGAATTTGAAAAAGGCTGTCATTGCCTTGTGGTTAGTGACCTTCCAGAGAGGGCTTTCTAGAGGGTACCAAGTCAATGCAATTTTATAGAATTAAAAGAATAACAAGTTTTCATGTAATGACCTCTGGGTTGCAGTATTTAAGGACCAGTTGTCTAATTTGATGGATTATTACTTACAGTTTCAATTTCAGCACCAAATTACTGGGGTTATTGGTCTATTTCATTTTCATCTGTACTGTGTCTTCAGTAGAATATGTGTGGGTTAAAAGTAATTAAATAGCCAGTTCATACACAGTTTTCTTACACAGTTGTTTTACGAGGTCCTAAGTAAATGTTTTTATATTTACAATTGATTCTGTTATCTCACAAATACCTTTGAATTTTGGTGTTCATTGACAAGAATAATTTTAGCATATTTAAATCTCCAAGAATCAAAACAGTAGTTACTTTTTTAAGATAATTTATTTAAAAAAAAACAGAAAAAAAGGAATAATACAGAATTTCAAAAAAAAAAGTAAGAAATCAATACCAGTCAATATATTACATATTGTTATCTTAGAAGTAGTTGTTCAAGTTAAGAGTAGTTACTTTTAAAACCATCGACTTTAACAATCAAGATTATTTCATGTACTAGAATTTTTTCATAACCAAAAACTCAAGCTCTCTAAACCTGAGGGCTGACAAGTTTTAATACATATTCCTAAATCATTTGAACCTTCACACTGGAAATATTCTAATAAAGTATGCTTTTTAAAGTTCCCTAATTCATAAATTGAAGGCCACAGTGTAACTGGCTATGTCCTGTTACTCATTCTGTCCCCCTCCCCAGTCACATCACTGATGATATTAAGATATTAGACATTAAGACAGTAATGACAGGCTCTTCAGAGCTGGGACTCACACCAAACCCCAGTTCAGAGACACAGGATTAGGAGACGATATGAAGTAGCCCAAGGGTGTTCCGATGGATCTTTATAGAGAGAAACAAGGAACTTCCTTTAGGGAAAGTTCCATAAAGCCCACAAAAAGAAGAGACATTTGAGTTTGGCTTTGAAGGAGTTTTTTAGGTAGTAAATTGGGGAAGAACCTTCCAAACTAAAGTACAATCTTAGGTCTTAGAGAAGACTCAAAGACCAGAACCAAGTCCCCGCCATATGTGGGACAGAGAGTGTCTTCTTTGTCCTTGGAGGCCATGCGCTCTTTGGAAATTGTCCTTTTCTGATTCAGCCTGCGACGCACTGCAGTGACTGCTCCGGGCCTTGGAGGTAAACGATGCCCATGTACAGCTGCTTAATTGAATGCATTCATTTCTTGCCACATTTCTTCTCAAGAAACCTATAAAATGTTAGTTCGTTAACTATGGATTGTGTCCATTGCTCAAGAGCCATGTGAAAAACTGTCTTTCCTTCCACCCAGCCATGGCAGTGGGAGTAGAAGGTGCAGGTCAAGGCACTGCTCTATTCTCCTCGCCATCGGCTCCTCTCACTCTCAGCTGGCACAAACTCAGGCGACACAAGCTGACATTAGATGAAGCCGAAAGGCCTTCTCGAGAGGGCGGGGGAGGCTGGGCCTAACAGCACGTGCCCGGCATCCCAGCCGTGGAGCATTGCAAATTCAAAGCAAGCTCGGGCTACATAGCAAGTCCAAACCCAGTCTGGAGTATGCATAGAGAGAGGCTCTTGTCTCCAAAAAAAGGAGAGGGTGAGCGGTACACATTATCTTCCAAAAACAAAACAATCCCTTCCCAGAACACAGAGGTGAGCCTGGCCTCAGCTAACAGCAGCACTTTGGATGCCACCTGAGCTAACCACTGTCCCTTCCGTCATCTAAGCACCAGCTGAACTTTTCCTGTGAATTTGGGAACTGAAATCGAGACAGTTTCCCTCAGCTTAGCATGCCTCAGCTGTAACACTCAGCAGATACTGATATTTGTGGATATTTTAATGAAAGAAAATTCCAGGTAAATACATATGTAATACAGAGCCACATGTAAACAACCTCACAAGTCTTTGGTTTTATTTTATTTTATTTTAAAGAGGAAAAAAACACAAAAATCAAGAAGCAAACAACAAAAGCAAAATTAAAAAAAAAAACAATACAACAACACAAAAGAACAATAGCAATATAGGATTTCAAAGCAAGATGATAGGAATTTAATAATGGTTGTTACATTGCATATTGTTATCTTCAAAGTAGTTGCTCAGGTTACAGGCATGCAAGACTGATCAAATAATATAATTTCCCTTTGAGCAGTTTCTTTCTCTTTTACTACATCTATTATAACTTTTGGATCTTAATTACTCCTTCAGCTTTTTACACTAGTGAGACAATATTATGTTTACACATGCAAGTCTGATTTATTTCACTTATGAGTATGGTTTCTAGTTGTATCCCTTTACCTATAAAGGTCTCAAGTTTATCATTTTTCATGGCCAAGTAGTACTCCATTGTATAAAAATAACCATGTCTTTTTTATCCATTCCTCAGTTGATGGGCATTTGGGTTGTTTCCAAGATCTAGCTATTACAAATTGTGCAGCTATAAAATAAACATGAATGCACATATATTGCTGTGATATGATGTTTTCAATGCTTCTGGGAAAATACCCATAATAGGGATAGTTGGGTCAAATGGAACCTCTAATCATAGGTTTTGAGAAATCTCCACACTGATTTCCACAGTAGTTGTACCAGTCTACATTCCTACCAACAATGGAGAAGAATTCCTTTTTCCCCACAGCCCCTCCAGCATTTGTTATTGGTTCATTTCTTGCTGCTAGCCATTCTTTCCGGAGTGAGACATCTCAGTGTTGTTTTAATTTGCATTTCTTGAATGACCTATGATGTTGAAAGTTTTTTCACATACTTACTTGCCATTTGCTTTCATCATCTGAGAACTGTGTGTTCATCTCAGATGCCTATTTTTGGATTGGATCTTTAAATTTGGGCCTGATTTTTTTCAATCCTGTATACATTCTAGATAAAAGTCCTTTGTCTGGAGGAGAGTTGGCACAAATCTTTTCCTAATCTGTGGGTTTCCTTTTCTCCCTGTTGGTGATTTCTTTCCATATGCAAAAGCTTTTTAACATGACAAGATCCCAGTTGTTGATTCTTTGAAGTGCTTCCCATGCAGTTTGGTTTTTGTTCATGAACTCTTCGCCTTCCCCTGTGTCCTCAAGGTTTCTACCTGCTTTGTCTTCTAGTAGGTTTAGTGTTTCTATCTTAATATTTAGATCTTTGATCCATTCTGACTTTAGTGCATGGTGATAGGCATGGGTCTAGTTTAAGTCTTAGGCATGTAGAAAGCCAGTTTTACCAGCACCACTTATTAAAGAGGCTGTCTTTCTTTCAATGAACATGTTTGGCCCCTTTGTCAAAGATAATGTGGCTAGATCTAACAGCTCTTATTCTGCCTTTGCCTTCACTTCCACTATTCACCAGGTACGGATAATTTGTTTATTAAAAAAAAAATGGTTTTTTACTACCATAAAATTCCCCCAGAAATAAAAAACAGAAACGTGAACCCAGTGAATGTTCAAACTTAAGATTCTTGTGGCCAAATGAAGTATGTGTTCAGCCAATTCAAGACACATGCCATTCTTGGTCTTTATATAACTGTTGGTTCTCTAGCGTTGGTCTCTTTGATGGGTATATTCTGCTATCTTTAACTCTGGAAGGTTTTCTCATGGAAAATTTAATTTTATCATTCCTCTTTTTATGAGAAATTGTATTTTCAAGTTGTCAATGCTGGCAGATGAAAAGAAAAGACAATCTGGAAATTCCAGATCTGAGCCAGATATCAGTAACAAAGCAAGGCCAAACTAATAATTAAGGCGACTTATCAGCACCATTTATGTGGAGTATCTGGACCGCTCGAGCCAAGTAAGATTGTGTTCCATGTATTCTTCTGGCTTCTGCTTGGTCTGCTTTTATCCAGAATTTCTACTTTGGGCCTGACGAATAGAAGCTACCACCTACATTTTTTCCAAGGACACATCTGGACACATACTGAAGACAAGAATAAGTTACTAAGCTACTGGCTTACACGTACCAATATGGATCATGTGTGTCATTCCCAGGCTACTTTCCAATGTAATGCTGTTATTAATTCTTGGAAGTGACTTTGTTGCTTCTATTTTTTTTTTTACTTGTTGCCAAAGCTCTGATCTATTGAGGTATCAAAGGAGCAGCAGCTAGAGCGCACAGGAGGGTAGGAGGGGTGGGGACGAGTACAGCCATCAGAAATCACTGGTGAAACCTTGGAGCCTGGGTTTTGAGTAATCTTCCTTTCTCTTCTTGGAATAAGGCTGTTTGGAGCTTTGCCTCAGAAGAAAATTGATCAAAATGAGCCCTACATTCTCTTCATTAGTGTACATCCATCTTTTTATGTCGACTGAAGGTACTTCCATGGAAACCTGAAAATCCAATGGTGTTCTGTCTCCATAGCTGAAATAGGAATTAACTTGGTAAAAATTACTAACAAACATATATTTAAAACATTATACAACACTTCATTGCGGTATTATTAACGATTCTGTTTTACTGGAAAGGTTCCCAGGAATTTTGTTTTCACTGGCAGAAGTCTCAAAATTCGAGTAAGTGCTAAAAAATAAGAGAATAGAGACTAAACTCATAAATTCACTTTGGCGTCCACTTGCAGTGTACAGAATGGTCATCTGTTAATCTATGTATGCCTATCTTTTTTATTATAGTGGCCATGTAGTGAAAGTGTGACATAAATACAAGATATGATCAAAAATATGGGAATGTATAAATTTTAAAATATTTATTACAGTAAAAGACACATTGCCATTACTCCTTTTCCCTTTGAACACACTTATCCCATCATCCCTGCCACTTTCTGAAGCAGTTCTGGAAGTCTTCTTTTATCAGTGTCTTTAGCTGTACTGACGTGGCTGCCTCCCTGTCCTGAACTGATGTAAAATGTTTACCTTTCATGGTCACTTTGGTTTGGGGGAAGAGCCAGAAGTTGCACGGTGCCAAATCTTATGAATAAGTGGAATGAGGACACATTTTAATGATTTTGACAGAAATTACTGTAAGCAGGTATCAGTGTGGGGTGATTATAAAATATGGTGAATGTTTTAAAAATTTGCTACAGTAAAAAGCACACTGCCACTAATTCCTTTCCAAATGCTGTCCCAGTTTGAACACACCCATTTGTTAGCAATGTGTCTTCTCCCACAATAAGTAAAATTTAAGCATTCATTGTATCCTTCAGTCACCCCTTGTCTAAATGTTACATTTTTTTAAGTTCTTACAGAACTTGGACTGATCAAAGTAAATCTTTCAGAAAACGGAAATTAGTTTTAGTTTTGACACCAAAAACAATCAAACCCTGTCATGAATTTGTGGTTTATTTGTTTGCTTCTGAGATGGAATCTCACCAAATTGCTCAGGTTCAGCTCAAGCAATCCTCCTGCCTCAGACTCCTGAGTGCTGGGAAAACAGGTACCCATCACTACACTTGGCTTGTGAGTTTGTGAATTGTTTTTGCTGCTTGGTTAGCTGTCTTATTTATGTGTATAAAACAGTAGTCTTTAATTCTTTTAATTACTTGTTCTCACTATTATATGAAGTCTGTCATCCTAATAGTTTATATGTCTTATTGTACCAGATCATTTGGGATCCTTTGTCTTTTGAGAAATGAATCAACATTTCATTAAAAAATTCATTTGTAAAATATTATGAGTTCCTAAATTGTAGCATGAAGAGTAAATATGTTTGTGATTGATATGGCCTTGATTTTTTCTTTGTCTACTTTTGTGTGTGGGTGTGTTTCTGTGTGTGTGGTACTGAGAATTGAACCCAAGACTTTTGCATTGAACTACATCCCCAGTCCTTAATTTTTACTTTTAAGAAAGGGTCTTCCTAAGTTGCTAAATGGCCCAGGCTGGGCTCACACTTGCAATTCTCCTGCCTCAGCTTCCCAGAGTACTGGGAATTACAGGTATGCACCATCACACTCAGTAGCCTTGTGATTTTTAACCCTCAAGTGTACAGTTGGACGCAAAAAATTGTCACTGCTGCCTAGAGATCACCGACGGTGAGCTAGGTGATTAATGGCCAAGTGGCTCAGCAACAGACCCGCAAAGAGCAAAGCTGACCAAGAAGCAGACCAAGCAGTGAGCCAAACGTGTGTGTCCATGAAGGCCAGAAGAGGGGAGACCCATAAATACCACTGTGTGGCAGCTGTTTCATTTCTGTGGCTTTATCTACAGTTTCCGCAAATACTTCAAGACAGGTGGCTCGAAATAATGCTAGCACTAAGCAAGTTGCATCGAAGGGACATCTGAACTAAAGCTCTGTTGCAAGCAACATAATCCTCCTCTTCCAAGAAATTATCACAGGGTGTCTTTATTTTCTTGGTCTCTACTTCTTAAAGATTGGTAAAAATACCTAGCTGAGATACTACTTGCCTGACCCATTTTTGGCGTTAGAGAGTGAGGCAGTCACGTGTAGCTGTCCCTTGCTTAAGTCCTTGCTTCTCCTTTTAGGATAGAGGGAGATCTACAAAGCAGCCAAGGTGCAACCCAGGCCGGAAGCACCGCAGCCCCTCTCTGGCACCCTGACCCCACCTACCGGTTCCCTATTTGTCCTACTTTCTTGCAAACTCAACAAAATGAATAGTTGGAGTAATTTTCATGGTTTACTGAGATCCACATTTAGGCTTTACCTGAATTAACTGGGTAATTAAGGCCACTGTGTTTGTGGAGGGGGATTGCAGTAGACTGCTTCCCTCCCCCCTTCTATATATATCTGCCCCCAACAAAGTGAAATGGAGATTCCACTTAAGAACTATAAGTAGTTTACCTCTCACAATAAAATTGAAAGTCTAAAGTAATAAAATAATGACATTATTTTAAGGAGTGAAAACAAATTATAGGGCACACTGGTATACAACTATAGTACATGTAACATGGCTGTTGTTATATAGAGTGTATATAACCAAAATATTAAAAACAGTCCATGTGCTGCTTACAATGGTTTCATTATTTTATAGCTACAGTTCATATATATATGTAAAAACAGAAGAAGCAGCTGTTCCCCGGGCAGTGAAATTAAGTTAGAGAAGGGGATATGCAATACATTAACTTTTTAAAAAGTCTTTGTACCAGAAAAAAAAAAAGTATATAATCGAGCATCTGCTCTAAAAATCAATCTTAATAGACGTTAAAAGCTACATTTTTAGGCTTTGTGCTGTGTTCTTGCAGTGTCAGTGAACTTTTGCCCCGCAAATGTGGCCATTTAAAATTATAAATGTGCTGTTTTTCTGGCTTTTAAATTGCACGCCACTGTTACATGACTTGAATAGAATCTCATTTCCAATTGCTCCCAGTCTAAAAGATTCATTTTATCAGCATCGTAAAGAAAGGTCTTAAGGCGTCTGTGAGGGGTCACTGCCACCTTGCTACGGTTAAGTCGGTCTGCCTCAATTTCCCTCCAGGGCTCAGCCTCGTTTTCCTGCCACGTGACCTTGGCGGGTCACGTGGTGTCATCCACCTACGTCCTGAGTGCGACGCTGTATGAGTCTATACTGTGGCAATAAAATGACAGTAATTGTCAGGGTATGACAGCTTGTAAAAAGTTTTGACTGAGAAAGGCTTTCTTCGAAAGGGACCAGAGATAGTGAGATGATTGACGAGTAAACCGCACCGCTTCTAACGTGGCCTTGTTCCTTCTGCGCGTGCGCGTCAGGCCCGGAGCCCGGGGCGGAGAAGCGTCTGTGGGCTGCAGGCTGACGCTGCGCCTTCCGGGGCGCACAGCACGGCAGGGAGCCCATCAGGTGCCATCTCCTTCAGGAGCTGGGGCAGCAACTGTTGGTTCAGAGGCGCCTCCAGGCAGGTCCAGCTACCAGGGAGTTTACTCTTCAAAGTCTCTGGATAAATCTAACTCACATGATAAAGGATGGAAACCACTCCCAGCCGGCATCCCCTCTCCTCAGAACCCCGCTTTCCCACAGGGCCTGCAGCCTTAGTTGCGTTACAAGGAGCAGCCCACTCGTTGGACACCTGGGGCTCCAGGCCTGTGTCCCGTACCCCTCCTGCCCATTTAGTGTAGACAGGTCGGTGCATCCCGTCAGCTATGACGTCTACTTTTCAAAAATAAAACAAAGCACTGACAGACGGTGCCCTCACCAGCTGCATCACTAAATGGAGAGCCAGGACTTTGATACAAGTATCCCATTACTGAAACCAGCGGGTACTTACGAAAGGTGAATTAAGGCAAGAAGCCAGTTTCTAGAAGAAGGGCACCAACTCACAACAAATTCGGCATCAAGGGTGACATTCACTGGATGCTGAGATGTCAGTGCCAAAGCCCAGGAGGTCTTAACCACCCAAAGGAGGGGGAAGTGTCCAGAGATGATTGTAGGATCTCGATCAACTGCTCAGGCGTTAGAAGGACAGAGTGAGCCTGAATGGAGATAAAGACTCAACCAAGATTATTTTTCCCCAGTACCTCAGTCACACATATTCTAACCAGAGGCCCAAGTGCAATAGTGTGTATGTGTCAAGGGAATCCATACTTCTGACCTTTGGCTAGTGATTTTTTTAAAAAATCTTAAATGTAGCATAAAGAATTTCTTTGCAAAAGGCTTCAAAACTCAAGCAGATAGGTGCTTGAATTATGCCTTTGCCCTTGACTGAGAGTTTATTGTTGAATTTAAACTGCCTTTCTGATTTCCTGTTTTATTTTCTGCAGGGGTGTTTCAGTGCATTTGTAGTCATATTGTTGTCATTAAAGTCAATCTCAGGAGGGGCTGAAGGGAGTGTAGGAGAAAGGAGAGAAAAAAACAAGTTATATGATGTACAGGTATAAATTCTCTATGATGAATGTGATTGTTATGTATACCTAAAATGTACCAGTAAAATCTAATGAAAAATAAAAGATGAAAAGAAAGATAAACAAAAAATAAAGTTTGTCTCAGCACATAAGACAGAATGGTTGTCCCCAAACTTGTCCACACATTACAATCACCTAAGGAACTTAAAAAACTACTGATACCAGTGACCCCAGCCCGCTCTCGTCCCCCAGTGAGTGTCACTGCAAGGTGGCCCAGGCTTGGGAATGTTTAACGGATTCCTAGATGCTTCTAATTCTCAGACACGTTTGGGATCCCCTGGTCTAGACCTTATCATCAAAGGACATTTAGGATCTATTGAGCAAATGAACATAGTCAGTGCCTGGCGTATACCAGACTTCCCACCGTTTGTGGCTCCTGTCTCCTCCTGGACATTTCTTTTCCTCTGCTTTTTTACTGGGCTGCCTGAAGCCTTGGTGTCATTCCAGTCCCAGGCTGTGGGACTGCAGTGTGGCGCCAGGTTCTCATGTGAAAGCAGAACGCGGGAAGCCCTGGCATCAGGAAAGGTGACAACAGGTTCCTCTGTGGGGCCGGCCATGAGATCCAGCTAAAGAAATGTCGAATCAGTTTAATTCCAGGTCCCTGTTCAGTCCCACCCCTGAATGCAAATTGAAAAGTAACCTTGGAAACCGGAGCTTGGCATTATGCTGTCACAGGGCAATAGGGGAACGAGCCGGGGTACACAAAAGGCCAAGTCTAAGGCAAGGCAGAGTTTCAGTGGGCCCTGAGTGCGCTTTTCGTTGTTTTTTTACTTTTACTTTCAACACGTATTGCACTAAATATTGTCCTGGCTCAGCCATCTGAGGTTATCAAAGTTCCAAAAAATTGAACTTGTGGCTTTTTTCATTCTGAGTCCCCCCTTCTTAGAGAAAGGTTCTGAATTCTAAGAGCAAGGGAACCATGGAAATCTTAAGATTTAGAAGCCAGATCATCTCCCTTTTCACCGTACAACTTCAGTGTGTCGGATATTGGGGGAGGGCTCTAAGCCTTCACCAACTACACGAATTCTGATGTGCTCAGGAGTGCAAGGAAGGCTTGGTGGCTCTCAGTGTCTGTACCTGAGGACTCCAATACTGCTTGATCCGCAAAGCTTGTATAATACGCTCTTTATGGTGAAGAGTAAACTCTCAAGCTGCACCCCAGTGACATGATAGAAAGCATTTCAGATACTGGAGAGAAAATTAGCCTGTCTCGAGAACTGTGCCAGCCTTTTCTACTTGACCCTAGAATCTGGATGGAGTCAGGCTGATCTTCCTTAGAAACCCAAAACCATTGCAAATTATATCTTCAGAAGATAAGTCTTTCATCCCACCGAGATTTTAAGGCTGGACATTTTGAATAAGAGAAGAATTGTTTATTTTCAGGATAATTCTACATTGAGTAGGAATTAAGTACCTTGAAAATGACTTGTTTTTAAAAACTATAGTTTAAAATGTCCTGATTTTTGGCCACACAAGCAAGTAAGCCCAGTCTGGGAACCAGCGCCATGCGCAGGCCACCGCCAAATTGGAACAGACAGACCCCAGCCCCTTCCAGCGCATTGGCTGACAAACAACAAGTACCAACCACCCCCCACAACCCCCAACCGCAACCCCTGCCATAAACGATCAGCTTATCCAGAGAAACACAGGCTGTGATGATGGCTATGGAGGTGAAGTGCAGCTGGATGCCTGTGGTGCTTTGGTGTTTCACTAACACTGTAGGTCTGGGGCCAGTGGTCTGATCATGGGTTCAGAGGATACTGGTGCCCAGTGTGACATCTAGGAGGGATCTCCTTCTGAGGGCTGCAGCCATTGTTGATTCCCTGTGGTCTTGTTTTGGAAGTCCTACATCATTTCCATTGTTTTGTTGGGTTGGGTTTTATTCTTTTGTTTTGTTTGATTATGTCAAATCTGATGGCAGGAGCAGCTGTTTCAAAGATGGCAAGATATAGTATGGTAGCAATTTTGGATTTACTATTGGTTTGTTTTGAAGTCCTTTATTGCATTCATTGTTTTGTTTTTATTGTTTCTATTCTATTCTGTTCTGTTTGATTTTTACTATGTCCGAAGGTATCTGCAGCTATTTTGAAGACATCAAAAGGCATTATGGTAGCTATTGTTGATTTTGTAATATTTTGAAGTCCTGTATCTCTTACACTGGTTTGTTTAGATTGGTTTTATTCTGTTTTATCCTCTTTAAAATAAAGAAGTCCTGATTTTGATACTTTATAATAGTGAGATCCTTATGAAAATAAGGAGATAATAAGTTTATCAATATTTTGCACTAATGGAATATGTTACCTTTTGTATTTGGCATTTAAAATATATGAGCCTAAACTGCATTAACATCACTCTCACTTTTTAGTTTCCTGACTTTTTTTTTTTTTTTTTTTTTTTTTTTTTTTTTTTTTTTTTTTTTTTTTTTTTTTTTTTTTTTTTTTGTAGTGGGGATCAAACTTACAACCTTGTGCTTATCAGGCATGTGTTTATGCCACTGAGCTAAATCCCCAGCCCTAGTTTCCTGACTTTTAAAAAATTGAATTGGAGTATACATCTTCATCATAGAGCCAGGTGTGGTGGTGCATGCCTGTAATCCCAGCACTTGGGAGGCTAAGGCACGAGGATTACTGTGAGTTAGGAGCCAGTCTGGGCACAAAGTGAATTAAAGGCCACCCTAAACTGCCTATCGAGACCCTGTCTCAAAAAGACCATTAAAGAAAATCTTTATTATAGTAATACAGTTCTGCTTTGGAGTTTAAAAGTAAAATGGAGGCAAGCATAAGGGTACAGGCCTGTAATCCCAGCAATCTAGGAAGGTGAAGCAGGAGGATTGCAAGTTCAAGCACAGCCTGGTCAATTTAGCCACTTAGCAAGACCTGTCTCAAAATAAAAAAAAAATTTAAAGACTGGAACTGTAGCTCAGTGCCACCAAAAGAAAAAAATAAAATGGTACGTGTGTTTCCAGTCAGGTGTATACATATGTGTATTTCTCTCCTAGTTTTAAGCTCTCTGAGAACATCCTGTATAAAGTCCTTTGCATGCATTACAACAAATCCTGCCTCTTTCTGGTCAGCTTGGCTACCACTTAAATTTGTGGAATCTTCATAGCAGATAAAGGTTGTGCTTCACATAGCAGGGAAGCTAAGAGTAAGCCTGGGGGAGTGTGGCTTTCTGTCCACTCACAGCTCACACACAGTGCAGCCTCAGATGCTTCCGGAACCCTCCCTTCCACCTTCAGGTTCAACGGTCTCCAGGTCACACGTGGTCTATGCTTGGAACTCAGTTTGAGGCCTGCATGTTTGGAAAATGAGCTCCAGAGAACTTCAGTATCTCTCTCTTAGCTGCTCAAAAAGGTTCAAAACCATCTAGTCACCACTGACTACTTTTTGGCTCTCACTAGCTCTCTCTCTCCTTGAGGGTCATGGTGTGCAGTGTCCCTAAAATGCTTATCTTACCCCTTAGGTCACTTTTTTCTTACGATTCTAGTTTGGCCAAGGGGTGCCGAGCCTTGGATGTGAACTTGTGAGTATGGCTCTGCCTGCCTCTGAGTTGCCAGGGGCCTCCTGGATATGCAGATTCTGCCAACAGTGCTTCACGTTCCCTTGACCCAGGTCCCCCACCCCCAAGTACTGGGGTGCCCCGTGGGATCCCCTATGGGATCTCCTGGGGAGCCACATGTCCTGCGATACCGGCACGATCCCAGCCAGGGCTGCGGTCCCAGTGCAGCGCCCATCCTGTCTCCCGCAGGGTCCTGTAGCGTCCCCGGCATCTGCGTTTTCCATCCTCTCCGCTGGGCCTGGCCTTCCACCGCCCCCTCCGCCGCCACCTCCTCCAGGGCCACCTCCACTTTTTGAGAATGAAGGCAAAAAAGAAGAGTCCTCTCCTTCTCGCTCAGCTTTATTTGCCCAGCTGAACCAGGGAGAAGCCATCACAAAAGGTGAGCACACGAGACCTGGAAGTCATCTCCCTGCCCCTCTGGCCCCAGCACACAGATCCCCTGGGGCTCCAGCCATGGGTGCACTGTTTCACCCCGGCCCCTACGCACAGGAGAAGGGAGCTGCAGCTGGAAACACAGGCACCTGCGTGCTCTTCTGATCCAGACATAAAACAGACGTGGGTGTCAGAGCACCTGGGTTCACTGTCAGTCACTGCACTGCATCACCATTTCAGTGCCTAGCGCATCAGCAGCATCCTCTAAAACCAAAGCATCAAGAGCAAGTGGAATAAGGCAGGCACGGCGCTGCACACCTGCAATCCCAGCACTCTGGGAGACCGAGGCAGGAGGATTGCAAGTTTGAGCTCAACCTGGGCTCTTTTGAGATCATCCTTTTTATAATATTTTATTTTGAGACAGGGTCTTGCTAAGTGGCTAAGTTGACCAGGCTGCACTTGAACTTGCAATCCTCCTGCTTCAGCCTCCTAGAGGGCTGGGATTACAGGCCTTCACCCCTATGTCTGCCTCTGTTTTACTTTTAATAAGAAATAAAAAGCCTGAGAATGTATGTCAGTGTGAAGGTCCTGGGTTCAATCCCCTCCAATACAAAAAGGAAAGAAAGATCTATTGAGAGACTGAGGCAGGAGGATTGCTGCGAGTTCAAGGCCAGCCTGGGCTACAAAGTGAGCTCAAGGCCAACCTGAACTGCATAGTGAAACCCTATCTCAAGAAGAGACACAAAAAAAAAAAAAAGAAAGAAAGAAAGAAAGATCATTTGAAGTAAAAATGGCAAATGCTAGCACCTTTGTCTTGAAACAGTGTATTAGCTTGTTGAAGAATTACGTCTCTGAGCTAGCTTTGTCCTCATGGTGAATGACTAATTTCAAATTCAAAAAAAAAAATATCCAAACAGTCATATTGCCAGAAACTATCTGCAAGTATGTTTTTGCATTACACAAAGGATTCAGGGTGTGCGAGTCCCTCTGCAGTGGACTGGGAGCTAAGAACATAGAGTTTTAACTTTATCATTGGCTCAAACTTCTGTGTGTGTCCTGCCTGAAACTCATTTGCAAAGTAAAAAGATAAACTAATCTTTTACCCCTAAAGTCAGTTCTATGCTCTAATAGTCCCTGGAATGCCCTAAACAGTTAGGCCATGACTAATGATTTAGCCAACAGAGAAAAAAATGAACCATCAGATCTTTTTTGCAAAGGTGACTTGAGGATTTGTGGGGTTGTTTTTTACAGAATTGTTGCATTCCTATCTCCTTAAAGACAAGATTCCTCAAGTTAATAATAACACGGTGCTTCTGTTGATCTGAACATATACAGGGTTCAGACTCTGCGTCTTCACCCTGAGCACTAGATTATCATGCCAATAGCATGACCCGAAGTTCTTATGCATCCTTACATCACGGACATCTCACTTTCCATCACATGTAAAGAAACGTGTCTGCCTGTGACCCTCACAGGGCTTCGGCATGTCACAGATGACCAGAAGACTTACAAGAACCCCAGCCTGCGAGCACAGGGACAAACTCGATCTCCAACCAAAAGCCACACGCCAAGCCCCACGTCACCCAAGGCTCACTCTCCACAGAAGCACGCTCCCATGTTCAACTTGGAGGGGAAGAAGTGGAGAGTGGTGAGTGCGGTCCTTTGACACTGACTCTTTTTCATTTTTCCTGGTACCGGGGATTGAATTTAGGGCCTTCACACTGTGCTGTGTCCCTAAGCCTTTTTATTTTATTTCAAGACATTCTCACCAAGTTAGCCCCAACTGGGCATGAACTTGTGATCCTCCTGCCTGAGCCTCCCAGAATTCTGGGATTACAGGCATGTGTCACCATACAGAGAGCCTTTCCTGGCCTTCCTCATGGTCAGGGAAGTTTATATTTGTAATCCCATGGAAAAGTTATTGGAATTCCAGTAAGTTAATCCCAATCTACCACTTTCAGTGCCACCCACAGTGAGAATAAGACACTAAGCCATATTTATAGTTATGGGAAACCAAGGGGTCCTAAGTCTGACCAGGATGAAGGTTCATCAGAAGAAAAGATCATCTAATCCGGATTTTATTAATACATGAAGAAGGGAGTGGCTTGAATGGTGGGAAATACGTGAGCTCTGTGAGCTGAGCTAGCCAGGAGGCCTGAAAGCACCTCTGCAATATGCAGAGAGAAGGGTATGCAGAAAGACCAATCTGCATAACACAAGTCAGGTAGCATTTAATGTTTTGGGGACTGGTGATTCAGCTCTGATGTGCAAACTTTTCTGCTCTGGAAAGTCACAACCTCTTATTTCAAGGCTGAACCCAGTTAACAGCCCTAGAGCCCTGGCTCTTCATCCCGCCTGGCTCAGCCATGTTTTTGGGAGTCATGGGGTGGGGAAACAGTGACTGTCACGGAGCTTCAAACGTTACACATCAGCACCTCAGCCAGCCCTATTTACATTGCTTAGAGCCAGTTGAAGGGAAAAGGAAAAAGGTGGAGCCAGCTCTGTACGTATCAGTACATGGAGATGGGCCGGGTTTAGCCAACATGCAGGTAATTGCTCTTTGTTCAAGGAGAGTCCTCCAGGTGGTTCTCCACCCCACCATTCCTGGCTGTTTAACCTTTCTTCTTGACACCCTCTGACAAATGTACCAACCACAAAAGCCGTTTACCAAGACCTTAAGGATTTCTAAGTGACATAACAAGAGGCAGAAAGCACTAGTTAGAATAGGAACCAAGGCATTTCTAGGTGCTTCTGTAATTTTTTCTTCACTGGTTCTTATTCTTCAGACATTTTTAAGCTAGTTTTCTAGATTGTGGTAAAATACACATAACATAAAATTTACCCTAAGCCAATTGTTAAGTATATATTTTGGTAACATTAAGTTCCTTCACATTATTATGCTACCATAGCTGCTGTCCATTCACCGAACACTTTTGATGCTCTGCCAGCATGGTGGCACATGCTTGTAATCCCAGCACTCAGGAGGCTGAGACAGGAGGTTCGAGACCAGCCTGGGCTACAGAGTGAGCTCAAGGCCAGCCTGAACTGCATAGCAAGACCCTGTCTCAAAAAGACAAAAAAAATTTTTTTAATTAAAAAATAAAACATAAAACTGTACAAACAAACAGTCACTCCCCCCTTTGCTTCCCCACCCCTTAGAAAGCAACATTGTGCTGTTGCTCTCTAAGAAGTGACATCCTCATAAACTTTAACCAAGAGGCCACACAAAGCATGAGCACATGGACCTGGGGAATCCGGGCCCCCCTCCAGTCTGCTGAAGGCTGCTTCACTCGGTTGCACTGACAGAGGCCCTGACATAATCACACACGGCCACTGCCACCCACCGCCTTCAGGGCTAATTCAAGTCACGCAAGACTTGAATGTCAATGCAAGCCAGTGTCCCCTGTCCACCTAGAGAGCTTCTTTAAAGATTATGAACCAGTGTCCCTGGAAAGGTCGTCACAGCCTGGACAGACTCTGGACTGCTGCTGGGACCCAGTGTCAGCCTCTTTGCCCATATCCTGCTGGACAAAAAGCGCCAGAGCAGACTCAGCATCAGTGCTCCAGCCCCACACGCTGGCCAGAGTGTCCGCGACACCTGACAGTTTGCAAATTGACCCCGAGCTCCATTCAAGCAGTGCCTCATCCATTCTGTGTGCACGGTGATGAGACGTGGGGAAGAAGAGCTGTAGTCAGGCTGAGCTCCGTAGTCGTTCCAGAATGCAAAGGATTCTGTTTACCTAGGTATCCTTTTAATATTTGTATGTCTTTTCATTTCAGGAGTACCAAGAGGACAGGAATGACCTTGTAATTTCAGAAGCTGAACTGAAACAAGTGGCTTACATTTTCCAATGTGACCGATCTACTCTCCAGATAAAAGGGAAAATAAATTCCATTACGATTGGTAGGGTACACGTATGGCTTTATCGTCATTTGGATGAGTTGTTTGGTACAAGCATGTGTAAATATTTAGCAGTGACTTATTTTTCCCCCTAGATAACTGTAAGAAGTTTGGCCTTGTGTTTGACAATGTGGTGGGCATTGTGGAAGTGATCAACTCCAGGGACATTCAGATTCAGGTAAGTGCCCTTTCCTGCCATTCTCTGCCCTGCTGAAGGCTGTCATGGACGGTCCACTCTGCGTGGAAGGAGGCCCTTTCTCCCCCATGGCCACCCAAAACCTCCTGGTCGTGTTCTTTCCAAGCATGGCTCTGTCACCTCTTCTCTGAAGCCTGGTCTTCTTCCGTCTCTTACAGCACATCCTATCTCGTACTGCAGCTACTGACTTACTGTCTCTGTGTCAGGGACAACTAACTAATCTTCATCACTCAGGGGACTTGCACAGTACCTGCACACAGTAGGCATACAATAAGTGTTTGATGAATACATGATTGGAACAAATCAACTACTGCATCCATAAAATACTAAAAGAACATCCCAGTATAATACCATCATCCTCAGGGCCAGGGATTTAGCTCAGTGGCACAGCACCTGCCTGGCAAGCATGAGGTCCTGAGTTCAAATTCCTGGTACCCTCCCCTCAAAAAAAGAAAAGACAAACCATCATCCCAAAGAGAATATGTGCCCCTTGGAAAAGTTTGTTTTAGGAAAGGAGCAAGAAAAAAATTTTCCAGCTGGGCATGGTGGCACAGGCCTGTAATCCCAGCACTTGGGAGGCTGAGGCAGGAGGATTGTTGCAAGTTTGAGACCAACCTGGGCTACAAAGTGAGCTCAAGGCCAGCCTGAACTGCATAGCGAGACGCTATCTCAAAAAGACCAAAAAAAAAAAAAAAAAAGAAAGGAAAAAGAAAAGAAAAAATTTCCCACAGCATCATTGAGATAATCAGAAAAACAACCTAGAAATAGAATTAGTACTGAATTTGCTAAGACAGAAAAAAAAATCTGTGCTCCTTTAGCAATTTCAACTTAGACAAAGGAGATTTTATAATACACCACAATCTGAAGGACTTGCCTTCAGCCAGCTACAACTTCTATCTTTGGTTACCTCTTTTCATAATGTTAATTACCCTTTACTAGTTGATGTTTCATAATAATGTTTGTCAAAATTAAGTTTTGGTTATGTAACTCTTTCCCTTTGCTTTACTGGACTTTTCACCACTGACACTTTTAATTAGACTCCGTATGATTGTATATGTTACATTTTGCTAACTATCATTTAAGACATTGGTGACACATGTGTCCAGTGAATGGAAATGTTCCTGGCTGGGCATCATGAGACCTAGGCACTGATGCCCATTCTATATCTATATCTGATAATCAATCAAAAAGCCAGAGAACATGTACCACATTCTATGACCAAACTAACATTTAGCTTTCCAACTGAATTTAAAGTATCATTTGAAACTAAAATAAATTGAATTAAAGTCAGAAACAAGTAGAAAATTTCTTCTGTCCTTGCTTCTATTCCATACTGAGTTAAAGATTCTAACCTATGCAATAAGATAAGAAAAACAAGGTGGTACCTTGGTTCATGAATGCTTTTGTTTGGGAACAATTTGGTTCACAAACAGAAGCATTCGGCAAAATTTTGTTTTTGTTTGCAAACTCTATAGACTGCCGAGCACAATCATTACCATCTTTTCCATAATCATGGAACAAATTAAGTTCATGAACCCAGACATCACTGTAATGGAGAACCACAAAACTGGACAAGGAAGAGACAAAAATGTCCTTATTTAATTAAAAAAAAGAAGTGCCTTTTAAAATCCAAGAGATTCAACAAGCTATTAACATTAAACATTCAAAAGATGGTTAGATGCAATATAAAACTTAGAAAAATCAAGAGCATTTCTTTACACCAAAAACATGTTAGAAAATGCGGCACAAAATAAGATTTACAGTATCAACAAAACTGAAGGCGACCTAGGAAAAAATTAACAATAGCGATGGGAAATAGGAAAAACTCACAGCCACCTGGGGGGTGACAGCAAGGGCAAGAGTCTCCAAATCAGGTACCCTGAGGCAGGAACTAAAAATAAAGCCTGATACTGGAGGGTAAATGAAAAGAAACTTGCTGCACCAAATTCCAGGGTCTAAGGGGTTTGCGAGGGGAGCAGAATAAAGCAGGCGCTCTCCAACTATTTCCCCAAACACTGGAAAGCCCTGAGGTGGCCTGAGGTCCTGCCCACCGTCCCCTGTCCAAATGAGGATGGCAAATGCGGCCCTCCACCATTTCCTCCCAAGTGAATGAAGGCATCGATCCCGGGTCAGAGACCTCTTGGTTGGCCACACCCAGAGCCCGACTTGCAGCCACCCTCACTCAGTGGTCCACAGGGCCAGAATGCTTGGCTGCCTGCAGACTATGATTGCAGTGTAAAGGCCGCTGTGTGGACACTCCTACGTTAATGCTAAAGCAACTGCATGAAGGCTTTTTGGTTTGGTTTGTTTTATTTTCTTGCTTATTTATTTGTTCTGGTTTTTTTCTTGATGCGTGTATGCATGTGTGTTTTCTGTTTTTCTTTGTTAGTATTTTTTACTTTACTGTATTTTTAAGGTTTTCCCCTTTGTCCTGGTCTCTCTTTTTAGTCTTTTTTTCCCTTTTATTTCTTGACTTTCTTTCCTCTCTAATCTTCTTTCTACTCTTTCTCTTTCTCTTGTCTTGTTGTCTTCCCTCTGCTCCTCTCCAGCTTTCATATGACATATGCATGACAGGTACCTGTACATGTGCAAAAGAGAATGAGAATTAACCAGTGCTTTAACTTAAATAATACCATTCAAGGGCATGTCAAGGTAACCCTTAACATAACTGTGGTTGTAGGATCCAAAGAGAACTAAAAAATATTAACAAGTTCTGACAATCTCAAAGCATCTGTCAATCTTTTTTTTTTTTTTTTTTTTTGTGGCTCCTGGGCTTGAACTCACAACCCCACGCCTGCTGAGCCAAACTCCCAGTCCTATTTTTTTTGAGACAGTGTCACACTATGTAGTTCAGGCCAGCCTTGCTCACTTTGTAGCCCAAACTGGCCTCGAACTCACAGCACTCCTCCTACCTCAGCCTCCCAAGTGCTGTGATTAAAGGCGTGCACCACCACACCCAACTTACATCTCTCAGTCTTTAACTACACTTCCATCCCTCTGCATTCCCTCTGGAAATATTCTCTCAAATCCCCTCAACACTAGCCTTTTATTCCAGCTATAAAATTAATTCTAACCTAGAGCCAACCTTCTATTTTTTACCAACTGACATTTCTCTTACCCCTCTCTCCTCTTACTGACTTGCCCCTTCCTTTCCTCCTTCCTCTTTCCTTTCTCCTGTGCTCCACACTCGAGACCAACTATAAGCAGCAGTATAGTCTGTAAGAGTCATTGATAAAAGGGTGAAATTACCAAAACAAGTTTGAATGGTCATGATTGATGTATGATTGGTTGTGTTGATGCTGTTATAATGTGTAGAGATTCTCTTCTTACAACACAGTGACTGTCCAACTCAGTTAAACTGAATAGATTGAAGTAGTAAATAATACTTCCTGATAAATTCAAGATCACATCGTTAGAAAGAAGAACCTAACTAAAGAGATCCTCAAACTGATAATAGAATATCTTCATTCTATTCGACCTTAACTTTCAGCATATGCATGCATTGTAGTGTGCACATGCGCACACACACACACACACACACACACACAGAGAGAAACATGAAAAAATGAAGCAACAAAATGCATCCAAAAATTCCCAAACCCCAACCACGTAGATCCAAGGGGCGCCAATGGAGAAAAACCAACTACCAAATGGTTTAATGATCAAAGAAGCAGCAAAGAGACGTAAGGAGCTCAAATGTAATATAATAAAACAGTGGAATTAATGAACAAATTGATCAATATGTTTAAAGAAGAGTCAGGTAAAACATTAGAAGAACTAAATTTATCATTCAAAACATGAATGACAAATTTACCAAGGAAATAGTATCCATGAAAAGGTGCCAAATGGAAATTCCAGGAATAAAGAATTCTATTGAATATTTGAGCTGCAGAAGCAATCATTGTTAAGAGAAAGTATCAGATCTAGAAGTCAAAAATGGCACAGAACACTGTATGCATAAAGCTTGTATCTATATGCCCTAAAGCCTCATGCGAGGAGTTACTGGATCATGGGTGCGTAATATTGGATCAGTCTTTTGATGGGTTTAGCATCGCTCTGGGTGTGGATGATGGACTGATTGGAGAGGGAAAACCCACCCAGCATGTGGGTGGCACCAAACAATAGGCATGCATCATAGATGGAATAAAAAGGGAAGGAAGGAAGTTTCACTGCTTCATGCCTGCTATGCATGAAGAGTTTCTCTTCTGCCATGCCCTTCTGCTATGCCACCCTGCCTTGGATGGAATGAAACCTCTACAGACTAAGCTAAATTGAACTTTTCTTCATTTAACTTGTGGGTGTTGAGTATTTTGTTCCATAAATGAGAAAGTAACTAAGACATAGAGATATTTTAGAAATAATGATAGAGCAAGGAAAATTGACCCAACAGTTACAAGATTACACAAAGAAGACTAATATAAGACTAATTAGAGTCACAGAAAAATCAGAGGGCACAACCATACAATAAAAAATATGTGTACAGAAATCACAGCAGAAAACTTTCCAAATATGGGGAAAGAATTCAACATACAAGAAAGCAAGGCATGCAGAATCCCAAATACTTCTAATGAGAAAGGAAACTCCCCATAACACATCATAGTCAAAATCTCAGAAGCCCAATGCAAGGACAGAATCTTAAAAGCTCTTAGAGAAAAGGAAAAAAAATATAAAAGTATATCTATTAGCAAACTTCTTAGCACAAATTTTAAAGGCCAAGAGAGCTTGAAGTGAATTATTTCAAACCCTAAAAGAAAACAATTTTCAACCCAGACTAATATCTCCAGAAAAATTACCTTTTAAAATTCATGGACAAATAAGAACATTCCATAACAAAGAACATCTTAAGAAGTTCATGCCCACCAAACCAGCACTCTAAAAACTCTCAAGAACGTGAGATAATGAAGTCAAGATGCCAAAAAGTCTGATGGAATGAGTACATCAAGCAGGTTTAACAGTTTTTAAATGGTTTTTGAATAAGAAAAAATAAAGGAATCAAATGCATAAAAATAATACAATGACAGGAGTAAGTCAACATCTTTCAGTAATAATTCAATATAAATGGGCTCAACTCCCCAATTAAAGGAAACAGTCTAGAAGACTGAATCCAAAAACAAAACCAAATGGTTTAATGCATACAAGAGACAAATCTAATCCAAAAAGAAGTTCATAGACTAAAAATGAAAGCATAAAGAACAGTATTTCATGCATGAGGACTGCAAAAGCAAGAAGGGGTAGCAATTGTATGCTCAAAGTGGACTTCAAGCTAAAACTGATTAGAAGAGGTAGTGGTGATCACTACAAATTACTTAAGGAAGCAATTCAACAGGAAGAGATAACAATTGTAAATATATATGCACCAAACACTGGTATGACCATCTTCACAAAACAAACTACTAATCATAAAAGAGCAAATAAAAACCAACCAATCATAGTAGGAGACCTCAGTGCACCAGTTTCACAAATAGGTCAACTGAACAAAAAAATGAAATACCGAAACAAAACCATACCGTCAAACAAATGGACTTAACAGACACCTACAGAGTGTTCTCCCCTACCACAACCGAATGCACATTCTCAGCAACAAAGCAGCATGTGGAACTTTCTACAAAACAGACCACATACTAGCCCATTTAAAGAAACACAAAAAAATCAAAGTTATCCCATGTATACTACCAGGTCATAGTGCACTCTAACTAGAAACCAATGGCAATAGAAACCACAGAAAAAAAAAAACTTTTTTGAAACCATAGAAATTTTGCAAACACCTAGACATGAAATAACATACTCCTGAAAAGTCAGTGGGTCACAGAAGATATCAAGGAAGAAATTAAATTATTTATGCAGTCAAACCATAATGCCAGTACACAACTTACGGGCCACAATGAAAGCCATCCTAAGCGGGAAGTTTATTGCTGTGAATGCTCACATTAAAGAAACAGAGCAAATCTAAATCAATATCAATAATGCACCTCATATTCTGGAAACACAAGAACACTCTAAATCCAAGCCTAGTACTGTATAAGGAAAGAAATCATGAGGATCAGAGAATTAATGAAATCAAGATAAGAAAATACAAAGAATCAATGAATTGAAGAGCTGGTTCTTTGAAAGAATAAATAAGATAAGCAAATCCTTCACCAATCTTAGCAAAAACATAAAAGATCTGTATCAACGCAGTTAGAAATGAAATGGGCAGAATCACAATGGATATCACTAAAATCTGAAGATTATTAGGAAATATAATGAAAACTTATACTCCAAAGATGGGAGAATGAAAAAGAAATGAATAGATTTCTGTATGCATGTGAACTACCAAAACTGAACAAAGAAAATACAAAAACCCTGAACAGTTCAATAAGGCAATGAAATTGAGGCAAAAAATAAAAACTTACCAATTAAGAAAAGTCCAGGACTCAGTGGATTCACTATTAAATCCTACAAGAACTTCAGGGACGCTTTAACACCAATGCTCTTCAAACTCTTTAATGAAACTGAAAGAAAAAGAGTACTTCCAAACTCATTCCTGGCAGACAGCATTTCCCTGATTCCAATACCAGAAAAGACTCAAAGAAACTATAGGCCAATCTCTTTAATGAACATAGATGCAAAAATCCTGAATAAGATACTGGCCAACAGAATGCAACAGATCACCAAAAAGATCATACATCACAATCAAGTAGACTCCATCCCAGGGATGCAAGGATGGTTCAGCATATGCAAATCAATAAATGTAATACACCACATAAACAGAATCAGGGACAAAAATTACATGATCATCTTGAATAGATGTAGAAAAAGCCTTTGACAAAATCCAACATCCATTCATGATTTTTTTTAAAAAACTGATTAAAATAGGTATAAAAAGACCTTATCTCAATCCGATTAAATGCATTTATGACAAGCCCCCTGTTCATATCAAATTAAATGGAGAAAAACTGAAAGCTTTCCTTCTAAAGCCACAAGAAAGGGATGTCTACTATCACAATATGGTGCTCAAAACAGTAGCTGCAGCAATCAGGTAAGAGAAAGAAATAAAACTTACATGTATAGGAAAGGAAGACATTAAACTATCATTATTTGCAGATGACATGATCCTTTTCATAGAAGGCCCAAAAGATTACTAGAACTAATAAATTCAGCAATGTAGCAGAATACAAAATTAGCACACAAAAATCAGTGGTATTCCTGAATACCAACAATGAACTCACTGAGAAAGAAATTAAGAAAATAATGTCATTCACAATAGCTTCAAGAAAAATTAAATACTTAAAAATTAAGAAAGTGAAAGACCTACATAACAAAAACTACAGTGCACTGAAAAGGGAGATCAAGGAGGACATCAGAAAATATGAAGATATCCTGTTCCTGGGTAGGCAGAACCAATATTGTCAAAATAGCTATACTACCAAGACTGAAAGTTAGATTTAATGCAATCCCAGTCAAAATATTGACAGCATTCCTCACAATCCTAAAAACAATTCTAAAATTTATATGAAACCAGAAGAGATCCAGAATAGCAAAATAAATCCTGGGCAATAAAAACAAAGCAGGAGACACACAATCCCAGATTTCCCACCATAGTACAAAGCTAAAGTGATATAAAAAAAATTTTTTTAATTTAAAAAAAGCACAGTACTGGCACATAAACAGACACACAGCTCAATGGAACAGAACAGCAGATGCAGAAATCATCTCAGGCACAGTCAGTCATCCGATCTTTGACAAAGGGGGTCAAAAGCATACACTGGAGGAAAGTAGCCTCTTTAATAAACGGTGCTGGGAAACCTGGCTGTCCACATGCAGAACATTGAATCTAGACCCACCCATATCTCTCACCATGTACTAAACTAAAATCAAAATGGGTCATAGATCTAAATGTTAAAACAGAAGCAATCTGTTGGAAGGTAAAATATATAAAACTCTTGAAGATGTCGGCATAGACAAGAACTTTCTAAACAGAAGCCAATTACACAAAAAATATTACCAAGAATCAACAAATGGGATCATATCAAATTAAAAAATTCTTCACAGCAAAGCAAACAACCAACAGAGAGAAAAGTCAATCTACAGAATGGGAAAAAAAATTTTTTTTCCAGCTACCCCTCAGATATAGGACTAGTGTTTAGAATATATAAAGGATTCAATAACATTAGACCTCCCCAAAACAAAGGACTCAATCAAAAATTGGGCAACTAATATAGACATGTCTCAGAAGAAGTATAAATAGTTAATAAATGAAAAATGTTCAACATCTCTGGCCATTAGAGAAATGCAAATTAAAATAACACTGAGGGTCCATCCTATGCCAGAAGGAATGGCTATTATCAAGAAATAAAGTGATAACAAATGCTGGTGAGGCTATGGGGAAAAGAGAACTCTTTCACATTGCTGGGGGGAATGTAAACTAGTACAACCACTGTAGAGATCAGTATGGAGATTCCTTGGAAAACTAAAACAAGAAATTCCATTCAACCTAGCTATTTCCCTTCTGGGTATCTCCCCAAAAGAGTAGAAGTTGTCTTATTATAATGATACATGCATACTCATATTCACAGTAGCTACGTGGAACCAGCCTATATGTCCATCAACAGATGAATGGATAAAATGTGATATTTATACACGATGGAATAATATTCAGCCAGAAAGAAAGGTAAATTGAGTCATTTTTGGGAAAATGGGTGCACCTTCAGATCATAATATTAAGTGAAATAAATCAGACACCAGACACACAAGCTTAAATATTGCATGATTTCTCTTATGTGAGAAACCCAAAATATAAATAAGAAGCAAAATAAAAGATAGATAATAGGAAACAGGGAGATAGATCTTTTGCAAAGGAGAAAGGGACCAGGAAGTGAAGAGAGGAGAGGAAAAGGAATCAAGTGAATAAATATATACATATATGTATATAGCCTACCTCGTAGTGTACATAAAAATAAAGTTAATACTTTTATAGTTTGACAGTATCATACAAAAGAAAATTTTTATGCCCTCTGGGTACAAGTGATACAAAAAGTTTCACTACATAGGGTCAAAAGCCATGAACCATGAAGAGAACTAATTAATCTAGCCCCTTTAAAATTACATGTTCAACAGAAGACATGATATGCAAAGCTGAAAGACAAGCCATGAGGGGGAAGAAAGATACTTGCAATGCAGATAATCAAAAAGGATTTGTATCCTGAATATATAAAGAACTTCACACAAATCAATAATAGAAGAATCTAATAGAAGAGTGTGCAAAAAAAGTGAAGCAGTTGATATAGTCACATGCATTGTTAAAATTAATATTATAATTAATATTTTTTCACACTCATTAGTTTTGCATTCAGAATGTCCTTGTTTTGCAAGGTGCCATGTTAACTGAATCTCACGCAGGCAGGAACTATGGGTTGAGGAGGACCCGTGAGTGAAGTCTGATGGTACAGGTTGTCAGAGAAATAGAACAGTGGCAACCCTCATACCAGAGAGTGAGGAAAGTGAATCTATTACGTGCACTCCAAAGCAAAGCAGACCATCTGGCAAAGTCACATTTGTGGCTTGAGTCACGCTGCTCTAGTACATGTGCCGAGCGAATGTGTGACACATGTAAAATGTTTATTGCAGTATCACTCATGATGGCAATAAAAATGGAAATAGTTTAAATGCCCACCAACTGGTTAATGAATAAATAAATCCTCTCAATACAATGCTGTACAATAGTTAAGATCAGTCAAGTATGTTACATATATAAAAATAGGTGAATCTCTAAAACAACATTGAACAATAAAGGCAAGTTACAGAATGGCTGTGTTTTATATCCATTTATTAAAAGATTGGAGGAAATGCAAAACAACACAGTACACACATACTAAATATACACATGAGAGCTGGGGGCAGCCTTCCTATCGTCATACCCACAGGATAGACCCAAAGAAGCCTAAACAGGATGTTCACAAGAGTTACAAAATCAGAAGGAGGAAAGAAAAGAAAGAAAGAGGGAGGAAGAAAGGAGGTGAGTGTGATGAAGTAGGGGATCGTGTAGAGGCGCTCCAATGATACTGGGAGATTTTAGTTCTTAAAAAAATAAAATTAAAAAATAAATAAGGCCAAACCTAATACTCTGGTAACACTGATGTCGGGTACATATTTACCTATGCTTTTGTTATATTGTTCTTTGTATGTTTCTGTGTTTGAAATATATTTTTGAAGATATGGATATGCATTACACTAAATGCTGTCTGGAAAGATGAAGCATGGTTTCCTGCACAAAAAGGACAGAAACTCGGTCGCACAGTTCAGAGATAAGAGGACATTTGAGTGAATACTGGGTGAACTGTTGGATGTTCAAACCAAGTGAAAGGGATTGCCTATTTAAAGCACTCAATGAATCTTTTTAAAAAGGACCGGTGTACAATAGAAAAGAAAGCATATTAGCTGGGGCTGGGGCCGGGGGTTGACTGTGAGTGCCCATTAGGAATATTTTTGGGTGATGAAAATGTTGTAAAATCGGACTGTAGTGACACTTGCACAACTCTGTAAATTTACTAAATATCATTGAATCGTGCACTTAAAATTGATGAGCGTTTTGTGTTTGCAGATTTTATCTCAATGCTGTCAAAAGATTGAAAGGGGAAAATAAATAAAAGGCATGGGCTAAAGTTCCTAGGATTTGGCCTCGTCATCCAATTTTGGCAGTTTGTGCTAGGAAAATATACAAAGTATGGGAGAGAGAAGAAACTAGTCAATGGAAAATTATTTTAAAAATTTTATGACAAAATAAATTCATGGGAAATCTTAGTAGACTGATGTCGTAGTTCAGCGGTAGACCACGTGCGTTAACGTGCATGAGATTGCAGGCTCAATCTCCATCGCTGAAAAATACATATACGTTAATTCAGAAATGAGTGTTAAATGCAAGAACATTGACCTGGGCAAGCTGACGTGTCACCTGTCACTCGGTAAAGGAGTTCTTTGGTCCAGTTCTGCTGCTAAGAACCATTGTCTGTCCTCAAAGTCTTCACAGACTGCCGGGGAAGACGGACGTGTATACAATGTACTCAAAAGCAGTACCGGCCACAATGGAAATCACAATTCTTAACATACCAGGGCTCTTTTGTCAATGTTACCATTGTCTTTCCAGATACACAGGGCGCCTGTGTACTTTTTTTCCTGCATTTTTAACATAATTTAGTAATATGTAAATATAACTAAAGTGCATTGTCATAATGTGCTTGCCTCGCGTGTTCTGTTCCTAAATCATCTAAGACTCCCTGGTAATTCATCTCTTCTCTTCTCTTGCCTGCTATTTGTATAGTTCTGATAGAGTTTAGAAATGTTCATCTTCATAAAATAAGCAAATCTAGAAATGATCAAAACACTACCACAGACACATCTTTGAAATACACATACATCTATTATTCTTTTATTTATTTGTGGCAGAGCCCAGTGCTTACCTGACCTTGAACTACCTCTGCCTTTTTTTTGTCTTTTGGCCTTGGGGTTCAGTTCCAAAACAGTGTCCAGTTTCCATGGAGAGAGAAAACAGAGAAGTTTGGTGACCTGGCTAGATGCCCCCCCAAGGAATTCTTTACATCACTGACCCCATCAACAGGACTTGCTCCTTTAGTTTGCAACCAGTCTTTTCTCCAGAATGAAAGAAGAGATGTCTTTATCACTTTAATTACCATTACAAGAAGGAAAATTATAGAGTTGTAATATGGTCTTTGGGGGAAAGGTCTGCCCCTGTGGAGGTTTAGGGAGAATTCCCGAAAACTGATTGTGAGAAAAGAAATTTAAAACTGATCAGAATGTTTACCACCCTTCGATATTTGTAAACAGTACAAAGAACGGCCTCCTCCTGTGTTCAGTCCCATTGGTCTTTACAATGCGTGTCCTGAAATAAGCCTCAAGTTTTGGCCCCTGAAATGAATACACTTCAAAATATCTAGACACTCATCTCATTTAAACTTTGAATTCAGTCAGTGAGATTTTTATCCGGCAAAGACTTTAACTGAAAAGAATTTTAGTGTTTTCTTACTTATTCTCAAGTTCAAGAACAATCCACTCAGTTTTTACTTAAGAATAATCTTATTCTTAAATGTCAGCACTGGTGCTTGTTTTAATCCCAGTTTCACAGATACTTGTCAAAACTACAGTTTTAAGCCAATGAAAGTAAATGCGTCTTGTTTCTTTTATCAAGAAATCAAATATATGTTTCAGTTCCACAAAGGGGGCTCGGAGGTTTTTTCTGAACATTTAGCTGCTGTTTCCAAATTAATCCCTTAATTTCTGTCTCAGGAAGGAGATCCCAAGAATCCCCTCGTGTGGTCCTTTCATTCTGTCCCCAAATGACACCTACTCTATTCAGCAGCCTGGAGACATAACCATTAGCCAGTCCGCCCAGCTGTGAGCCAGCAATTCCTAATGCTTGGTTAAGCCCAAGCTAAAGTCAGGAGGAATCGAGGTTGTGTGAATTTGGGAGGTTGTGTGTCATTTCTGTTTTTTCTGTTTCTTTACTTTGGTCCCAGATATTTTTTTTTTCTTTGTTCAGGTAATGGGAAGAGTGCCAACAATTTCCATTAATAAGACAGAAGGTTGCCACATATACCTCAGTGAAGATGCATTAGACTGTGAAATTGTGAGTGCCAAGTCATCTGAGATGAATATACTCATCCCTCAGGAGGGTGACTATGTAAGTACCTTCCAAAGGACTGTCAAGAACTGTTTTGTGAGCCTTCATTATTAACATTCTTAGAGATTGATTAATCAACCGCCAGCCTGTGAACTTTATTGGTAGAATAATTCACAAGCAGGAGAGGAAGGTAGGGAGTTCCTTCCACCTCCCCACTCTCCTGTTGACTTCCTGACTCCACTCACTCCTGGATTTGTGATTCTCAAGGCAGTTTATTAATAACCACTTTCATGGGCTACCTTTTATTAAATAGCTCTGCATGCACTGAGTTCATATTATGTAGGACTGAATATTTCCCTTTTCTGTAATGGAAGTAAGCAAGAAAGAAGGAGAGGGAAATGTGAGAAGGAGGACAGGGAAATGTAAGTAGACCGGCTGTTTACATTGATATTATACTCAAATCAGACTGCCCGCTAAACATCAGCATCAGCTGGGGAGGGTGATGAACAGACCAGCTCCAAAAGATGCATCCAAAGGGTTGGATTTGGGAGATGGGCTGTGGGGCCCAGGAGTCTGGATTCTTCCTAGGCAGCTCAAGTGATTCTCATGCCATCAGTTCATCAGGTCCTTCTGAGGAATATTAGCCGAAGTGATTCTGCCAGTATTTCTCACTATCAAAGTAGCTTGAGTAAAAATCGTGCAAATAATTTCACACATTGAAAAGGAAAAACAATTAAATCTGTAACATTTTCTGGATCATCAGGTATGGTGGATTAACTAGTATTTGTTACTTGGAAGTAGGGAAATAAATAGATAATTCTCTCTTACTGCTAGTAAACCAGGAAAAGATAAAAGAAAATGGCCAGCTGGGCATGGTGGTACACACCTGTAATCCTAACTCTTGGGAGCCTGAGACAGGAGGATTGCTGCAACTTCGAGGCCAGCCTGGGCTCCATAATGAGTTCAAGGCCAGCCTGTAATACATAGTGTGACCCTGTCTCAAAAAAAAAAAAAAAAAAAAAAAAAGATTGTAACTCAGCAGACTGTCCTTTGGAAGAAGAGCCCTGTGAGCCCGGGAGGCCAGTCACCAGAGGCCCACACAGTAACAGGCCGGTAGGTCTCCTTGGCAGGCAACATGACCCTGCCATGTGCTCCTTTCCCCACCCACAGGAAGTTCTTCATCTTCACCCAGCTATGTCCCACACACTGCAGCCTGAAATTCATTGTTTCAGTTTGTAACACAAAACTCTGCAAGCTCTGAGTCACGCTTCACCCCTTAGCACATGGACAGCCTAACCCTAAGCTATAGAAGAGGCCCCTCTTGAGTTCTCAGCCTTCAGAATACTATGGAAGAGCTAAGCCATCAGAGCAGAGCTTCAGAGTAGGGGAGCCACAACCCAGGTGGCCCCTTGCCTCTGCAGCTGTTTAAGCAGGAGGCACGACTTCCAGAGAACTGGATATGCTAAGGAGAAAAGTAGGGTTTTGATGAGTGCTCCAGGATGATTAAGCTCAGCTCTCTGGGCATGCAACTCAGGTAGCTGTAGATGTTAAGGATTTCCAGGTAAGCCCAGTGGGAAGCCATGATTGAGATCCTGTAGCCTAATAGATGAATATAAGCAAAGCCTGGGCTTTTTGCTGAAAAAAAGTTTGTGTCAATAGGTAAATGACCTTCTTCTCTCAGTCCCTGACCCTCCTCTAGCACTTTCCAGGTGGAGGTGGGAAGGAACAGAGGTCTGGCTGTGGGCATTGTAATGTAAGGATTAATTGGAAGCATAGGTCTCCCTGAACAAAAGCAGCCTCCCAGAGAAGATCCATCATCATATTACTACCTCCTCACTGCTCAAGAGTGTGGACCAGCTGTCGTACATTCCAGTCCAAGACAGCCTTCTCTCTCAAGCATTCTTCCCTGGGCTGATGCCTGAGAATAAATGCTAAGCTTTGTTGTCTCACCAAGGAGCGCCCCAGAAGTGGTATTGGGTAAACATGCACGTGTATAGATGCACAGACAGACACACACACACACATGCGTGCATGTGCACATTAGGGTATTAATAGTGTAGCTTCTTTAAGATTTTTCCATTGCCGATTTCACCCAGGGAGAATTCATTACTCGTTGCAGCAATATAAATCAATCACTTCTTCCCAAAGAAGCTGTCAGATCCTGCATTTAGGAAGCTAGGTCCTCCTGTGTGTGTTCCAGGGAAGCATCCCATGTCACGAGCAGCGGCATCACTTACCATGCGTGGCATCTTGGAGCGCACAGCAGGGCTGGGAAGGCCAGGGAGGCTCCAGAGCCAGGGCCGAGGTGCTGAGCCTCAGCCTCCCCTTCCCTCCTCAATGCAAGTGTCTGGAGAATGAGAACCTCTCCAGGGAGAGGAGAGCCCAGTCTACTGATATTTTGGCTATTCCGTTTTCCTTTGTGTGTTTGTATGTGTGGGAGGTATACAGGTGGGGAAAAGCCATGTATTTTTTCATTGGGAAATGGCAGAGTGAAAGGAAACAAATGTATTCGCGATCTCAAGCACATTTTTGCAGTTCCTTATGGGGCACACAGGTAACTCTGGGATAAAGTGTTTGTGCCCCGCGTGATTGCTGACCAGCTGCCGCAACATTACCTGACACTGTGTTGGGAATGGAGACTCCCACTCCCTTCCCCAGGTCTGCTGGAATAGAATCTGCGTGTGATAATAAGATCCCTGGCTAATTGGCATTCATGTTCAAGTTTGATGGGAAGCTGTGGCTAAGACAGACTGCTTTGGCTTGGATTCAGGCAGTGGTTTGACGTACAGGCATCTGCTTCCTGTAGACAGCATCTCAGTAACTCCGGGCTCCTGGGCTTGCTGGAGATCAGCCGAGTGCATGGATGTCCAGGGCTTCGCAGAACGCCTGTTCTCAGTAAATGCTAACATTAATGATGAGCCTGGCTGGCATTGGCGCAACAGGCACATGACATATGCAAATCCCCACGTGATAAAGACCTCTCTGTGGTGCAGATTCAGGTTGGGTCAGATCGCTGTGCCCACTGTGTGGCACTAGCATCTCAGCAAAACCCTTTTATAAAGACCTCTGTTCTTTTTGCCTTTATTCCAGAGAGAATTTCCTGTTCCTGAACAGTTCAAGACAACATGGGATGGATCCAAGTTGATCACCGAGCCTGCAGAAATTATGGCCTAAACTTCAGATGGACCGAAGACTCTCATCCGAGGGTCTGCAATCAAAGGAAAGCAAGCAGCATTAAAGAGCTAGACTAGAGGATCTGGTAGCACCTACTGCTTTAGTTTAAGCCTCCAACAATTCTGTGCTATAGAAACAGCATCCTTTCTGGCACACCTCTGTGGGCATTTTGAAATATTTAACATTTCTTCATGATCCGCCTTTGTGTGTGATTTTAGTTCCACATGATAACTTGCGAGCTCTATGGATTTAAAGAAAAAAAAATTCTGTTTCCCTCATGTCACTAATACAGTAACATCTAGGTAGAAATACTGCATGATCCGCTTTTACACTTAAGTTTAATCGCTAGTTGAAAAACGAAGCCTTTGAGAATCTATGTACATTTTTACCTGTTAGACAATTTCAATATGAAATTGCCCTGAAAAAAATGTACATCTTTTCCTACACGTTCATTTTTATCAGCGTGGATACACTGTCAGCATGAACACGTACTTCAGTCACGCTTTTAGAAACATAAAAAAAAAAAGTTCTATGTAAGGACCAAATTCAATTTCTTGGTCCTTGGAAGGCATATATAGTTACTGAAGAACAAAAGTGCATTCTAATTGTTCATCTTGTGGTTACTTTCTTCTAATTGCTCATCTTAAATATTTTTCCACCATTTCACCTAAAAACACTTAGGTATTTTTTTGCATATTTTTATGCCAGAAGATAAATGGCAGGAAGTGACTTTTTTTTTTTTTTGGCCATATTATACCTCACAAGTTAACTCTGAGATAGCTTAATTTCTGTTTTACAGTTCTGCACCTGTTAAATAAGAGATGCCTTGTATATGATGTCTTCAATGTTTTATTATAGAATAATTTCTTTTTTTCCACTTGCCAGATTTGCTAACTAGTCTCAAAAACAGACATGAAAAAGCCATAGATGTATTACTTCTTCTAAAACTTAAAGAACTGTTTGTTGGTTTGGCTTGATGCTCTTATTTTATAATCTTGATAGCCCATGCTATTTCAATATGAGTAACTATGCTATTCCTTTGTGTCTTTTCAGTACATAGGGCTGAAAACTCTGTGACTTCTTGAGTCACATGTGATGACATGTAGTAGAATGCTTGCAGAACCAATCCAAGCGTATATATTGTGCCTATGACAGCATCTGGAATAATTTCCATTTTTAAATATCTTCTATATCTATACAGTATTCAAATTAATAATGCTCACGTACCAAGGTTTTGCTATAAAAGTTTTGTCTGTATGAATAACGTTGTGGCTTTAGTAAACAATCTTTTTTGAACTGTAAACTTATTCTGAAATAAAGTAAAATTCTAATTTAAATACTGTGATGAATGCTGATTGTTAAAATTGTTTTCTTTTTTGCAATTTCATTTGCCCCTTGCTCATATGGCAGATTTAGAAAAGGTAACTGAGCCCTACTGGTTGAAATTAGAGAATTTTTACAGAATACCATCAGCTTACCTGAAGAATGGCTTCTTCCAGGTGTCAGATAAAACAGTTTGCAGTTGGAGTGACTATCAGAAAGCTTTCCACTGAGAAAACCCCCTCAGAGCCTTATTAATGTATAGATTCCAGAAAATAAGTGATTTTATAAATATGACACTATGTGCTACCTATTGCAAATAACTTACATGCATAAATAACTTCTGGAGGAAAAAATTAAATAAGATATGATTCAAAGGGATACATTACATGTCCACTAAATAATACTAAGTTTATATTGAGAAATAAGTTCACTCAAAATTCTTAGCATCTTTCAATTGATGTTACACTTGACTTTAGCCTATCAAATTTCTTCACCATAGATATTGAACATCTAGACTTAAATTCAAACAATTATTGACCAGCCCTGTATACCTCATTACCTCAGCTCTGTGTACTTCAAGACTGCTAACAAGTCTCAAAAATGAGTCACCTTTTTAGGTTAAATTTGTTGAAAACAAAAACTTTGACAATGTATCTGTAACTACTGAAGACAATGCTGAATTTCCCATATGCTTTGTTTCTTGTGCCATCTTAAATTCTAATCTCACCATTGCTATAACCTAATAAGTACCGTCAAGGGGCTGAAAAATATGAGTACTTAGAAGAATTGCTTGTTGCATATATTCACAGAAAGTCTAAATGAAAATCAGTGTCAGAAAACCAAGCACCAAGGGTGTCCTATACCTTGTAGTGTTACAGGACAAAAACGAGAACCCAAAAGAGATGTCTCTGTTACCTTGAAAATCCTCTTCTTGATCAACCTCCCTTAGATAATCTGTTCTTTTTCTTTTTCTTTTTCTTTTTTTTTTGTAGCAGGGATCAAACTCATGACCTCGCACTTGAGATAATCTATTCTTGATAGTCCTCCTTTTGCAGCAAGACATCTTGAAGTCAGCAGTCAGTTCTAACCACATCTCCTTATCCAGAGAACTGATAAAAAGTATACAGAGTTTTACTCATTTATTCCTTTTTTTTTAGTTTTTTTTTTTAAAGATAGTAAAATCCAATAAAACATAACAGAACAAAGTCAATCAAAACAAAGCAGTAGAACTGGTACAGAACTTCAAAGAAAGATACTATGAAAACAATAGCTACTATAGTATATCTTGTTATTTTCAGAATAGTTGACCATTCCAACAGGTATAGTAAAATTAAACCAAAAATAAAACCATTAAAAACAGAATATAAAATAAAGCAAAAAAAAAATTAATCAGAATAAAGCAAAACAATGAGAATAATATTGGGCCTCGAAGACAAGACAGAAGAGAATCCCCCATATTTGGTACATTGCCTACTGCCATCTTTCAAAGAGAGGCTCAGGCTGCCGGCCCCAGACCTGCAAAACCAACGAAACAATACAGGTATTTAGTTGGTTTATGTACCTTAGTTGCTATCAATTTAGCCAGACCTCCGAACCAGCAGGTTGCTTATGGGGGGGTGGGGTTGTCCTTGATTCTTAGCCTGCACGCAGGTCGGCATATGGGAGGCACATGTTTCTCTTCCTGGAGTTCACACCAGTCGCGCACTCCCCAGGAAGGCAGGCTAGTTGTCTTCTGGTGGGAGCCTCTCTGACCCAGTGGGGCAGATTCTCGAGAGGCCCATCTCTTTCTCTTCCTGGAGTCCATGCTGGTCCTCATTTATTCTTTTATTCATTGAGGCAGCCGAGAATGCAGAGCACTGGCTTAGCATGTGTGAGGTGCCAGCTTCCCTCCCTAGCACCACCAAGGGGCAGACTGCAGGAACTGTGCCCATTCACTGAATACGTCTCCTCCAACTTCTGAGGATCCAGAAGTGTATACTTATGGAATCCTTCATTTTAAAGATGACGAAGGGCGTCATGTGTGGGCTGCTGCCAGAGTGGGGACAGCCACACCCAAGCCTCTCTCTGTGAGTCAGTGCCATCCAAGGACTGCAGAAGGAGAGAACCAGACCTCACCAAGAAGCGACCCAGGCAGGGAGACCGTATCATTTTCATTGTTTCATTGTACCTGCCTACCCAAACTTCATTTACCATGACCACCCTGAGTGCATGTATCTCTGCTTTTCTTACCTGGTTCTCTGGTTTTCACCAAGGGCCCCTTAGACTTTTCTTACCTGGTTCTCTGGTTTTCACCAAGGGCCCCTTAGACTTTTCATCATGGATTGCAAAGCTTTATTCTCTTTTGTTTTGTTTGATTATGTTAAATCTGATGGCATGAGCAGCTATTTGAAAGATAGCAAGACATATTATGTAGCCATTTTGAATTTACTATTTGCTTATTTTAAAGTCCTTTATTGCATTCATTGTTTTGTCTTTATTGTTTCTATTCTATTCTGTCCTGTTCAAATTTTACTATGTCCGAAGATATCTGCAGTTATTCTGAAGACAGCAAAAGGCATTATGGTAACTATCGTTGATTTTGTAAGGTCTTGAAGACCTGTATCACTTATACTGGTTTATTTTGATTGGTTTTTGTTGTTTTGTTGTTGTCATTGTTGTTGTTGTTTTGTACCAGGGATCAAACTCACAACCTCGAGCCTGCCAGGCAGGCACTTACACCACTAAGCTAAATCCCTGGCCTTTGATTGTTTTATTTTCCTTGGTTGTATCTTCTTTACAATAAAAAAAAAAAGATGGCTGTGCACTGTGTACACCTATAGTCCCAGCACTCATGGGGCTGAGATAAAAAGATCACTGGGAGCTACAGATCAATCTGGGATACATGTGAGTTCAAAGTTAGCAATGTCTCAAAAAAAAAAAAAAAAGACAATAAAGCTGAGATCTGGTGACATTAACAACTTGCATAAGGAGAAGCAACAGGTTAGAAGCAAAGACTGCACACACAGTCATACACACACAAATTTTTATAACTACTGCAACTTGACTTCTGTTCTCACCATATTTGTGAAAGTTGCAGAGGTCATCAAATCCAACAAACTTTCATTTCATTCCTCATCCCCTGAAATTATTTCCTTAGTAAGCTCCCTTTGACTTTGTGGTGGACAATATGCTTTTCCGGATCCTTTCCCTTCTACCTTCCATGTTTCGTCTCAAGTGCTCACTCATCTTCCCTAACCTCATTTCCTCCCAAATTCACACCCCCAACACAAATCCATTTCCTGGTATTCCTAATTCCCAGTGTCCACAAAGTATTCTACCTGCCTACCCAAACTTCATTTACCATGACCACCCTGAGTGCATGTATCTCTGCTTTTCTTACCTGGTTCTCTGGTTTTCACCAAGGGCCCCTTAGACTTTTCATCATGGATTGCAAAGTAGCTGTTTGCTGTAACAGGAAACACTGAAGGAGAACCAGAGCTGGGGGAAGCCATGGTTCAGCCTGGAACATGTGTAATCTAGGGGTTCTTTGTGACATTTAACCAGAAATGAGAATAAATGGCTAAGAATATGATTCAGGACTCCTTGTCTCTGGTGCCAAATCCTTGGGAATTTTTTTCATGAGTTTAATATTCCAAAACTGAATTTCATTAAACATGTTCATTTCAAGAGAATTTGTTTTAAACCATTGGCACTTTCTGTCCCACTTCAGATACAGATGCAATTTTGAGGGCTTTAATTGCTTCTGTGGAGACAAACTGATTTTCTAGTGTTACGGATTTCTTGTGCACATTTCAGTGTTTCTGGATGTGGCTCAGTTATATCTATTCTACAACTGGAATGTAAACCAGCTCAAATCACCCCATGAGACCTCGGCCAGATTTCTCCAAAGGGTTCTTGTTCCTCTATTGTTTGCTTAGTAACTTGGCTCAGAACATGCAACTAATGTTGGCCTCTCAGAGAATTTTTGTTTAGGTTTCTCTCCAATGCAAAGTATTATTTTTAGTTAAAGACAATTTGTGCCTAAAACTACAATGTTGAGTATTTTAGTTCTAATTCACTTTATTGCAATACTTTGCTTTTTTTTAGGACCATCAGTAGGCAAAAACATGACAACCCTTAATGACATGAAGAGCCAAGTGAAAGAAACATATCACTTACTAAATCATAATGCTGATTGCTCAATTCCATTCTCCAATATCACGAAGGTTTTTTACTTTTAAAAATTCATACTCAGGTGTGGTGGTTCAGACCTGTAATCCTTGCACCAAGGAGTCTAAAGCAGAAGGATCACCAAGAGTTCCAGGTCAGCCTGGGCTACATAGTGAGTTCAAAGCCAGCATGAACTGCGTAGCGAGACCCTGTTTCTAATTAAATAAATAAATATCAGCTAGCCAGGCCTGGTGATGCCGGCCTGTAATCCTAGCATTCTGGGAGGCTGAGGCAGAAGGATCACAAATTCAAGCCCAGCCTGAGCAAATTAACCTCTGAAATAAGAAGAAAGAAAATGGCCGGGCGCGGTGGCGCACGCCTTTAATCCCAGCACTCGGGAGGCTGAGGTAAGTGGAGCGTTGTGAGTTCGAGGCTGGCTTGGGCTACAACGCGAGCGCAAGGCCGGCCTGAACTACATAATGCAACCCTGCCTCGAAAAACCAGGGCCGGGAGTTTGGCTCAGTGCCTTAAGCGCCTGCCCTGCAGGCGTGAGGTTGTGAGTTCAATCCCCGGTGCTGCAAAAAAAAAAGAAGGGAGAAAAAGAAGGAGAGGAAAAAAGAAAGAATAAGCTGGGAAAGTAACTCAATGCAGTGACCCTGGGTTCAATCCCAGGTCCCTCAAAAACAAAAATCAATCATTTCCTAGTACCAAGAAGTCACTCTGGCAAATCAATCAGTCTGAAACTACATTTTTAATTTTTTTGTTCTTTGTCTTTTTTTTAAAGTTGATCGGTACAATTTAGGTATACATAATGACTACATACATTGGAAGGAATTGTGTCTATACATGATATATCTTGCTTTCTCTTTTGTCCCCCATTCTCATCCCTTCTTTGCGAACCCCTTCCCCGCCCTGTTCCCAAAGCTCAGTTTTCATTTTATCCTTCTTCCCCCCCACCTTTTTTCTTTCCCTTCCTTCCTTTGCCCTCCCGTCTCCCTATTTCCCTTTTCCCTTTGAACAGCGTACTAATTCTACACGCTCATTTCTTCCACTCCGAAGTCTGTTAACCTTCAATGGGAAATTTCCCCTGAACGTAACAGTTCTGGGGGTTTGCTTTGGAAGGCTGCGGTGGCTCTTTCCTGCTCACTATTCCTGTGGGGCACGATCCGCTGGTACAGGGAACCCCATATGCATCCCCAGCAGCCCTCCCAGCACTCGGGGAGCCCTGCCAGCCCCCTGCCTCAGGGTCTCCTTCCCAGTGTGACACAAGTTGTCAGCTCCAGGACAAGGGTTTGGCTTCTGCCACTGATTGAGTATTGGGGGGGGGGCACTCAATCTGAGGCGGTGCAGAGGAAAAGAGAATGAGGCAAAGAATAAGAAGCTTTAATACAGGCACGGGAGAGTCATCATAGAGGACGTGCTGGTTCTCCGCCGACAAAGGACGGGGGTTGGCTTGTATGTATTCTTCTGAGGGAGGGGTTTTGGTTAGCTGGCTTTGATGGATTAGTGTTACGTGTTAGTGGGGGATTGGTGAGTCTTTGGTGAGCGCGGGAAGAACAGGCAGGGTGTTCTGGGAGAAAGAACACTGATAAGATGTCTTCTGTGGTTTTCGGAACTTTGGACTTCCGCCATGATGACTGAGCAGGCCCGTGCGGGGAGAGCCCTATCAGCCACCAAGCCCCCTGAGGTCTGTGCTCCTTTCCAAATGTGTAAAGGCACTGCCCGGAGCTCTGCTAAGCGACCTGGAGAGGGCTGGAGAAGTATTTTACAAGAGCCTTGTAAAAAACGCATCTTTCGGCAAAGGGTATAAAGCTATGGCAAGATATTTTTAAAGAAATTGTGAGTTGATGCAGTCTCCGTGGTCTGGGACAGAGGGAAGAGCTGCGTGAAATAACCAGGCGTTTCCTCTATGAATTGTTCTTTAGCTCTGACTACGGTGGCAAATTGAAACATAGATTTTGGTGTTTATTTGGCTAATTTAAGCAGAAAGAAGCTAACTGTATCTGTCTACTGAAAAATAATACTTTAGTACATAAGGTATCCAATTTACCTGTCCAAATTCACAAAGTAAGTGAACATTTTTCCAGGATACCCACGGGCAGCTGATACACAAGGATCTGAAGAATGGAGAAGGAATATTTTTATGGAAACCCATTCAGTGAATGTGGAATTTAGGGCAACATGTCCTGCTGTAAACTACTAAAATCTGGTTCCTAGAGTTACCAAAATGTTCTCTCCGTTGTCAGCATCTAAAATAATTTACACCCGCAATATGGTCTACATTCTGGAGACTGCTTCCACCAACTGCTAGACAGCCACTTTCTCTAATTAAGTTCATCTCATACTCTAGAGTTTACAGAAATAAGTCTCTCTCTTTTAAAAAGGCTCCAGCATCTCACCAGATATATTTCCAGTAGGATTTACCATCAATGAAAAACGACTCATACTTCATCAACCTTTAAAACAAGCAGTTTTTGCATTCATGGGAAGAGCTTGGCATGAGAGTCTGACAACCTGCCTTCTTTCCAGCCCGGAGCCGCAGAGCTGCGCCCATTTGACAAACGCCTGTGATGCCTTTAAAGACGTTCTTCTTTAAAATGAGAGCAATGTGTGAAAATGGTTTTTTCAAATATCAAATTAAAGCCGGGCGTGGTGGCGCACGCCTTTAATCCCAGCACTCGGGAGGCTGAGGTAGGCGGAGCGTTGTGAGTTCGAGGCCGGCTTGGGCTACAAAGCGAGTGCAAGGCCAGCCTGAGCTACATAGTGCGACCCTGCCTCAAAAAGCTAGGACCGGGAATTTGGCTCAGTGGCTTAAGCGCCTGTCTGGCAGGTGCGAGGTTGTGAGTTCAATCCCCGGTGCTGCAAAAAAACAAAACAAAACAAAACAAAATTAAACAAATATACAGTAAAAGTAACTACAGCAGACCCCATAGGTGTCTACTAAAAGCTGTTCTCTCCTTCTTAACAGACTGCATTTCCCAGCCTCCCTCGTAGTTTGGCTGGCCAGCGACTCGATTCTCCTTGACAGAATGCTACCGTTAGATAATAGGGTGAATGTCGCTTCAGGACTGAGCCTTTTAGAAGTACACGTTTTCTCTACATTCCCTTTCCCTTCCCCGGGCCAGACTCAGGACCTGGAAACCAGCCCATTCATGAAGATGATGATACTCTCTGCTTAGGCAAGAATACCAAGTGGGGAAGATCTGGGATCCCTGACTCACAACACAGGAGACAGACACTCACCAACCTGAACCTGCCCCAGTCAGTTCCATAACTTTAAGCTTACATGTGCCCCCCATATGTCATGTTTCTGGAATTTATTTATTTATTTTTTGCTGCACCGTGGATTGACCTCACAGCCTCAAGCCTGCCAGACAGGCGCTTAAGCCACTGAGCCAAACTCCCAGCCCTAGTTTCTTGAGGCAGGGTCGCACTATGTAGCTCAGGCCGGCCTTGCACTCGCGTTGTAGCCCAAGCTGGCCTCGAACTCACAACGCTCCTCCTACCTCAGCCTCCTGGGTGCTGGGATTAAAGGCGTGCACCACCACGCCCGGCTATGTTTCTGGAATTTAATCCTCAGTGCAACAATGTCAAGAAGGAGAACGTTTGAGGGGTATAGAGATCACAAAGGCCCTGCTTTCACAAGTACAGTAAGGCTGTTATCCTAGGAGTGGGTTTGGCTCCCTTCCCTTTCTCCCCTCTGCCTTTCAGGTCCTGGGCAACTCTTTAGCCTCCAGAACTAGAAGATACAAGTCTGTTCTTTATAAATTACCCTGTCTAAGGACTTTGGCTCAGTGGCTTAAGCACCTGCTGGGCAGGCACGAGGCTGTGAGTTCAAGCCCCAGTTCCACAAAAAAAAAAGTAATAATAATAATAAATGAATAAATAAATTACCCTCTCTCAGGTATTCTGGTACAGTGGCGCAAAATGGACTAAGACAACAGTGCTCAATTATAGATTTGGTTTTCCTTTTTAATCAGAATATTTAACCTACCAAATGTAATGTACCACCTAAAGAACTCTATGACTTACCAGGTCACTCACCAGAAAAGGCTTTAAAGAATTTGGAAAGATGTAGTATAGAGTTTGATACATGAAACCTAGTTTCATCTCTTACCAACTGTGTAATTTTTAGAGAAAATCATTTCTTTACATATCAGTTTTTAATCCCAAATTTAGATGATAACAGTGATTATTCTATTGGGTTGTTTCGTGAGTAAAGCATATACTAAATGTTACACAAGCATTAAATTATTATCATTATTATTATTATTATAGCAGAGAGAAAAATATGAAAACATACACACATAAGTTGTAACAATGACTCTTTGGAATATAGGTTAGAAAAAAATGTCTTCTATTTTCTACTGTTATTTGAATTTGTCACAACATTCATTTTATTGTTAAAAAATCATATAATCTTTGGTGATTATTAAATATCCAATAATTTCTGAGACAGAGTTTTGCTCTGCAGTTCAGGCTGGCCTTGAACTCACTCTGTAGCCCAGGCTAGTCTTGAACTCGTGAAGATCTTCCTGCCTCCACTCCCCGAGTGCTGGGATTAGAGGCATGTGCCATTGCGCCCAGCTGCCAATAATTTTTTAAATACATTCAAAATGAAATAGTTATCTTTTGGTCCATGCATTCTTTTTTTTTTTTTTTTTTGGTTGTTTCAGAGTACAAATTTCTGTTTCAAAACAATACATCTGAAGAAAATGTTTTATAATCAACATGAAAAATATGTACTCCAAAGGAAAACTATTAACTAACATGTTTAAATATTTATTTGAAAGCAAAAAATTGAGCAGCTCATGGTGGCAAATACCTGTAATCTCAACTACTCAGAAGCAAGGTTGAGGTGAGGCCAAATTGGGCAATTTAGTGAGACCTTGTCTCAAATAAACACTAAAAAGCAGGAGCTGAAGATGTAGCTAAGGAATAGAGTGTTCACCTAATACCCATGAAGCCCTGGGTTCAATCCCCAGAACCAGAGAACAAAAGATGATAGAAGTCAACTACCACTACAATGGCTTAGAATCTAGTTTCAGTTAAAGGAATGAAATATTTTTACACCTGTGTGGTTTATACTGTGGATACAAGAGGGCAATAGCCATAGCCCACCTTGAGGAAAAATATAAGTTGAAGACTACTTTAGGAAAATGTAAATATTTTTATTTTTAAATTTTATAAATGTGTATTTTCTAAAACACCAGAAAAAAAACAAACAAACAATTTATTATATATACGAAGCACAGGAAATAAGAGGACAATGAAGAATAAGATACAGAAATGACAGAATGATTAAAAAAAAGGCCAAAGATGTAAGTATAAATGTGATCAATTATTCCATGAAGCTATAAAAACTCAGTTCAACAAGTAGACATACCCATTTTTAAGAGCCACATCTCAAACACAGTGCCTTACAAAAGCACAGGCAAGTGGATAGTAAATGAATGTTAGCAAGACAGTACAGGTCACAATATTAATATTAGAAAATTCAAAGTAAATGTATTCAGCAGAACAATGAAGGTTATTTCTCAGTGACGAAGACTATAATGCACACTGAAATTACAATTCTCATAAAACCGTCTAGATGTGTGCTAGTCTTCTTGTCCTGTAGTGACAGCACGTTACTATGCACCTACCAGCTGGCAATCACACCCACTTATTATCTCAGGGTTTCCCGTGAGTCGGAAGTTCAGGCCCAGGGCAGCCGAGTGCTCACGAGCCTGAAATCAAACCCAGACGCCAGCTGATTGCATTCTCATCTAGCACTCATCAAGGGCATGGGGTATTCTAAGCTCACTCAAGTTATTAGCAGCATTCATCCCTTGAGGTCGTAAGGCCGAGGTCTCTGGGCTCTGGCTGGATACTGAGTGGGAATCTCTGAGGTCCTAGTTACCAGCCGCGGCAGCTCTCTTCACAGCGCTGTCCATCCGGAGCTCAGGACAAGACTGCCGGCTTCTTCAAGGCCACCATGAAGAGCTGTCTCACTTTGAATCTCTCTGACCCCTTCGATCCTGCCTTGGGAACTGTCTTTTAAAGAGCTCACCCTGTTGGGTCAGGACCATCCTGGAAAATTCACCTTATGACTTAAGATTGATAGATTAATCCCTACATCCTTACCAAGTAAAGCAAACCCCATGGCACACAAAGGCTGCTCGTGCTCCAGGGTGGAGGATTACACATCACACACGTGATCCCGGCCAGCAGGAACTCTGGAGACCACTTTGGAATTCTAACTGCCACAGTGTGAACTGTTTCTCTTTTTAAAGAGATTAAACAATAACTGTTTAAAAAGCAAGATGTATTGTTAAAAATATGAAATCCAGCCAGGCGTGGTGGCTCACACCTGTAATCCCAGAACTTGGGAGGCTGAGGCAGGAGGATCATTGCAAGTTCGAGACCAGCCTGGGCTACAAAGTGAGCACAAGGCCAGCCTGAACTGCATAGTGAGACCATGTCTCAAAAAGACAAAAAAAAAAAAAAAAAAAAAAAAAAAAAAAAAAAAAAAAAAAAAAAAAAAAAAAAAAAAAAAAAAAAAAAAAAAAAAAAAAAAAAAAAAAAAAAAAAAAGAAAGAAAGAAAACCGCTTGCTCTAATATATATTTCTGTCTTTGACAGATCTAGTAAGCAAAACAAAGTTTGACCTCACTATATGAAAACTAAATTATATAATTAGTAAGACTGACTTGAAAGAATATTGAAACTCTAAAAATAATTTTAAAAAAGATAGTTTTCAGTGTCATAGTGACTTAATTCCATATTAGGTAAAGGGGAAATCTTTGAGTAAATATTGTATGAGCCACTGTCTCTAAGTAAAAAACAATAAAACAGAGAAGAAAACAGTTACCAAAGCAATCCAAGCAATGAAAAATTTACTTTTTAAAATAATGCTCAAATCAAAGAAAGCAATACTGCAATAACAATTTAATGATATGAAAGCTTTATGTCTAAAAGATTATAGAATGATAAGCATACTAGCCAAAAAGGAAAAGAAAACAACACAATTAAGAAATACAGGAGAAATAAATTAATGAAAATAAAGCAACAATTAGAGTTAGATTGGTAGTTCAGTGGCATGTGTAAGAGCCTAAGTTCAAACCCTGGCACTATAAGAATTTTTTAAATAAAGCAAAATTAAAGAATTAAAAAACCTAGAAGATTATCTCTATATTTGACAAAGCAGTGAGGAATGTAGAGGGATGTACATTGCCTTAAGTGAGTGGTAATCGTTGAGGTACACAAATAAGCATCATTTCTTGTGGCTCATATTTGTCATAATAAGAACATATTATTTTTGTACTTAAAAATACATGAGACCCAGGAAAAGAAATAAGAAATATTCTACTTTTTGAAAGTTAGCTAGAAAGTCACAAGCATTACACAAACGATTTTCCACTATCTTATACAACACATTTTAAATTAATCATATATTAGTTGAAAATATCTTAGTTTTATAGGCATTGTCTCTGAAAACTAATATCTCAAATTCCACAGCATTTTAGAGCCATTGTCTCTGAACTCAAGACAAAGAAAATTGCAGAATGAGAATTTCAACTGAGCCTGGTGGTGCACACCTGTAATTTGGGCACTCGAGAGCCAGAGGCAGGAGAATCATTGTGAGTTTGAGACCAGCCTGGGCTACAAAGTGAGATCAAGGCCAGCCTGAACTTCATAGTGAGACCCTGTCTCAAAAAGACAAAAAAAAAAAAAAAAAAAAAAAGGGAGAGAATTTCAAATAGCTCAAAGGTTAACAATTTTGGGCAAATTAAATTTCTCCAATGATTATGAATGCCTTTAGGTTTGTTTCTTTTTCTTCAGTCAATCTTGGCAATTTATCTTTTTTCTAGGATATGATACATCTCCCTTCAGTTTTCAAATTTGTTGGTATGAAGTTGAACATAAACTCATGTTATCATTTTATTTTTATAAATTATTTCAGTTCTTAAAATATATATATATTCTTTATCATTTATGTTCTATAGTTGTAATTTCTCCTTTTCTTTTAACATTGACAGACTTGTATTATTATTTTTTTTTTTCAGCACTGGGGATTGAACTCACAACCTCGTGCCTGTCAGACAAGTGCTTAAGTCACTGAGCCAAACTCCTGGCCCTGGTTTTTTGAGGTAGGGTCGCACTATGTAGCTCAGGCCAGCCTTGCGCTCATGTTGTAGCCCAAGCCGGCCTCGAACTCACAACGCTCCTCCTACCTCAGCCTCCCGAGTGCTGGGATTAAAGGCGCAGACTTATATTATTGTACTGCTTTATTCTTTGATGAACTAGTTACTGGATTTATTGATTAATTAAATTATAATTCTTTCTAATCTTTGAATTTTTGAGGGCTAGCTGATATAATTTCATTGTTTTGCTTTTATAAATAATCCTGCAGGAAATACGCTTGACTTGCATCTTTATACCCTAGTACTTGCATTTCTGTAGATTCCTAAAAGGAGGACCAATAAATCACAAGGCTCAGATATTCTGAATTTTGGTGCAAGCTACCAAATTATCCTTCAAAAAAGTTGTGCAAACTTATTCTTCCACAAACTGGATATAAATGCACCTTTTTCTCCAGACCTCCTCAAGCCTAGATATCACCTGTCTTAGTAATTTTTCCAGTCTGATATGCAAAATCATGACAGCGACCTACTTACATGCATCAAATTGATCAGGAGATTGCCTTATTGAACAAAAAAGGGAAGATAACTGTTGAAGTTAGTAAGCATAAAATGAGCCAAGATATTACATTTAGAAGAGTGCACAAGTCTACAAAATCCTGTGAAAATGTTGAAAATAGAGAAGGAACCCGAAGAATTGTGGGATTTTTGTTCTTTTGACCACAAGAGCAAGGGGAACCATGAATAGAAAGAAAATTTGTTGAAGTTAAGGTTGCGGTGAATGTCCTGCTTATGTATCATACCCAACCAATCCCCCAAGCAAGGGTGAGGATCTTATCTCAAAGGTAAGATCACGCAAAGAGGAGCAGGGAGGAGGCGAGCAGCATTTAGGTTAGCAGGCTCCGCTTTCAAGGGAGGGCAGGAAGAACTGCCATACTCAGGGGTCAAAGTCCAAGGGCAGTGTTTGGTACGTGCATAACTGACCTGGGGTCCATGCTTTCCTCCTCCGCACTGGTCGCTGCCAGTACTAACACAGTGAGCAGCAGAAGCAAATCAATGTTTCTCACACTTATTTAAACTAATACTTTGTATTTTATAAACATTTGCCTTTTTTTCTTGTGTATGCTAGGCAAGCACTCCACCACTGAGCTATACCCCAGTTCATAAAAGCTTTCTACTCCCAGGTGAATCAAAGTGAAATTTAGCTTCCCTCCCTTGACCTTGTGGCACTACGTATCACTTTCTAACGTGTCACTGAGTCCTCTCTTTTTGGTTCCCTTCCTCCCTGTGTCATGGTCATTTTCTTTGTATGCATTTTCAGCTTCTTATTTCGTGGTATTCATACCTAAAATGATGCTCTTTCCCTTCATTTCAATTTCATATGTCATACATATAATCAAGTTCTAACCTAAAATACTTTTTTCCTTTTACCAGAATTTCAGGAGCAATATACATATGAAAATGGTAATCAAAATATGCAGTATATGTTTAAATTTTAGAAAATTTTACAAGTAAGTCGGGTGTGGTGGTGCACTCCTGTAATCCTAGCATTTGGGAGGCTGAGGCAGGATTATTGCAAATTCAAGACCAGCCTGGGTTACAGAGTGAGCCCAAGTTCAGCCTGCACTGCATAGCGAGACCCTGTCTCAAAAACAAACAAACAAACAAAAAAAAATTATTACAGTAAAAGTCACATTGCCATTAATCTCTCTGAAAACATCCCCCTTGCTTCGAACACATTTACAGCAGTCTTGCAGTTTCTGAATTAGACCTGGAAGTCTTCTTTTGTGATGCTGTAGAGGCTGCCTCGATGTTCTGAGTTGATAGAAACCATTTACCTTTCACGGTCATTTTGACTTTAGGAAAGAGCCAGAATTCGCTCTGTGCCAGATCTGGGATTCAGATCTGGATGAGAACATACTGTCATGTTTTTACGAGCCTGCCCTTCTATTGGATGGCACTTGGCAGCAGCATTCATCAAAGTTTTTTTCTTTTTTTTTTAATCATGTCTGCTTCAAAAAGTGGTGAGAATAATGGGGTAGGAGTATTTGAAGTGAGGGAGAGTGTTTTGAGAGGGATTAATAGCAATGTGTCTTTTCCTGTCTTTTTTTTTTAATTTAAACGTTCACTTTTTTTTATCACACCTCAGGTGTATAAATAACTTGTTGCTATCAACAGTCTTTGGTTTCTGTCAGCATAAAACACACAGACTGATGATCCTCCAGGTCCCCCCCATACTGAAATTGGGGCTGCAGCAGGTGTATGGAGTTTTTAGCTTTGGAAATTCCTCCACCTGCTGGTTGCCCAAAGTCAAGTCTACTTAACATTGCACAATGAGGCGCATGGTTGTATTGTGAGTTCCACCCACTTTCAAAAGTAGCATCTGCCTCTTGTGAGTGATGATGCATTTATACATCACTTCAAGTTTCTAAGTCAAGAAATATGTTGTAAAGAAAATTTATTCTTATGACAGTATAAAGTGTTTGAAAGCAGGTGATAAATTCTTAAATGTATTTTACAACCACTGGAGGGCAGAAAAGCATTACATACTGGTAGCAACTCCAAATTTGGCTAGAGAAGGAAAAGAAGCCTTGTTCATAGACGTTTCTAAATATTAGTACTGAAATCAAACCAATTTTAAATTTATTCTCTGTTTGGTGTATTAGGCATCTAATTTACCAAAGAAGACTTTGGTGGTGGCTTGATTTTTCACAAATTGCTTTCTGTCAATGTATCAAGCTGCACAAACTTTATCCTCACACTGTAAACACCAGTTTGATATCATGGAATTTGCCATATATTACTAGAAATAATAGCTAAAATAGGATAATAAGCCAAAAAATTGCTTATCTCATTAAGAATTAGAGAAATCCATAATAAAACAATGGATTTGTAGCTGCATATGTAGCAAGAATTCTCTTTCAATTACATGAAAATTTGGATTTAAACATGGTTAAAAATAGCTACTTCCTGACCACTTCTCTTCACAAACAAACTCCTTAAAGATTAGAATGCAACTCGTACCTCTACTTCTTCATCTTCCATTCTTCTCTCAGTCCTTTACCCCCTCACCCTGTGAAACTGCTCAGGTAAAGCCAACCAGGAGCTCCTAAGGGTTGAATCCAAATTCTTTAGTTGGAAAGAGCATACATCAGCCCTTGCTCATTTAAGCTTAAAAGGAATTTATCAAAAAGTCATCACAGCTCCTGAAATTAAAGGCAAAATTTTAAGTCACAAGAGTTAACCAAAGAGTTCCATCAGATAAGGCGCCTTCACAGGCATTCAGTTTACTCCATGGTGGGATCACTTGCCTCAAGTTTCCAAGATCCAGGTGAGTGAGTTCACTGGGCTGGGCTCAGGTTGCATGCCCATGCCGGAGCTTGGAGTGACAGCGCAGAAAGACTCAAGCAACATTCCTACCACAGCTGCACAGATGGGGACATCGGTTATTCGGTAAGAGGAAATCAGGGTACTATCACCAAAAGAGGAAGAAAGAAACAAGGAGAGTGATCAAAAAGGAAAATGCCCCCATGCTCTCATCCTTCTGAGACAGAAGCCACTGTGGGGACACAGTGGTGCACCCCGGGCCTTACTCAGGACCTGATCCCCATTGAAAGCACAGTATGTGCTCTTCCCTTCCTCCTCATCCTCCCGAACAATCTCATGGATGTCAAAAAACAGATGCAGCATTAAAGCTAGGATGCCTTTAGCTCAGTGTCTGCAAGAATAAACCAGTGAGAACATAAAACTGTTGGAGACCATCACAGTGGGACAGAGGACGAACTAACGCCTGGCCCTTAACCTGTTACTAATTAAAAGGATGATTTATGTTTTCTTCGGAGGCAGTAGGCACTTCATGCTGCTTACGCTGAAAACCAGGATAACTCTTCAGTTAAGTCTACAGATGCCCAAAAAAGCAGATGACAGCTCGCTGCACCGCCAGCCCCTCCACGCTCCTTCCTCCTCGCCCGCGCCTGGGTCCTTTCGCCCTTCCGGTCCCGCCTTGGTCGCGCTCACCCTGAACCTGCAGTCCCAGAAGCTGCGGCAGTGGCACCGCGAGCACAGCTCTGACCTCAGTCTGCGCTGCCAGTTCCAACCTACAAAGAACGCTTCAACCACTTGGACTTGACGCTCAACACCAACCACGGGCGTATTCTGCAGGATTACTCCAAGAAGCTTGTGACGGAGGAGGTCATGAAGATGCTGGTGGAACTGGCCATGTCCAGGGGTGTGGAGGCTGCCCGGGAGCGCGTGTTCAGTGGTGAGATCAGCTACGCCGAGGATCGGGCGGTAGTGCACGTGGCCCTGCGAAACCAGTCAAATACACCCATGCTGGTGGATGGCAAGGATGGGATGCCAGAGACCAACAGGGATCTGGCCAAGACGAAGTCTTTCTGCCAGCGTGTCCGGAACGGCGACTGGAAGGGAGACACAGGTAAAGCCATCACAGATGTCATCAACATTGGGATTGGAGGCTCTGACCTGGGACCTCTCGTGGTGATGGAAGCCCTTAAACCATACTCTTCAGGAGGTCCCCTGGTGTGGTTTGTCTTCACTAATAGGACCCACATTGCCAAAACCCTGGCCAACCTGAATGAACCCCAGGACTTCCCTGTTTATCATCGCCTCCAAGACCTTTACCACCCAGGAGACCATCGCCAACACAGAATCGGCAAAGGAGTGGTTTCTCACGTCTGCCAAGGCTGCTTCTGCAGTAGCAAAGCACTTTGTTGCCCTCTCTACCAACACAGCCAAGGTGAAGGAGTTTGGAACTGACCCTCAAAACGTGTTCGAGTTTTGGGATTGAGGAGGTGGACGCTTCTCCCTGCGGTCAGCCATCGGACTCTCCATCGCACTGCATGTGGGTTTTGACGAATTTGAGGAGCTGCCCTCAAGAGCTCACTGGATGGACCGGCACTTCTGAACGGCAACCCTGGAAAAGAGTGGTCCTGTCCTCCTGGCACCACTGGGGTCTCGTACATCAACTGCTTTGGGTGTGAGACACAGGCCTTGCTGCCCTATGACCAGTACCTGCACCGTTTTCCTGCTTACTTCCAGCAGGGTGACATGGAGTCTAACAGAACGTATATCACCAAGCCAGTATCTGTGTGGGCCACCAGGAGGGCCCTATCATGTAGGGGGAGCCAGGGACCAGTGGTCAGCATGCGTTCTACCAGTTCATCCACCAAGGCACCAAGATGATACCCTGTGACTTCCTCATCCCGGTTCAGACTCAGCATCCAATACGGAAGGGTCTCCTGCATCAGAAGATCCTGCTGGCCAACTTCATAGCCCAGACAGAGGCCCTGATGAAGGGAAAATCAATCAAGGAGGCCCAGAAGGAGCTCCAGGCTACTGGAAAGAGTCCTGGGGATCTTGAGAAGTTGTGGCCACACAAGGTCTTTGAAGGAAATCCCCCAACAACCCCATTATGTTCACCAAGCTGACACCATTCATCCTTGGAGCCTTGATTGCTCTGTGTGAGCACAAGATCATCATTCAGGGCATCATCTGAGACATCAGCAGCTTTGACCAGTGGGGAGTGGAGCTGGGAAAGCAGCTGGCGAAGAAAATCGAGCCTGAGCTTGATGACAATGCTGCAGTGACCTCTCATGATTCTTCCACCAGTGGGTTGATCAACTTCAACAAACAGCAGTGAGAGCCCCAGCTGTGACTTGTCCCTCCTTGCTGTAGGCTGCACTGCACGGTCCTGCACCTCCCTGCCCAGAGCACCCTCTGGTTGTGGGCTCAGACCACAAGCCATTTGGGGGAAGTTGGTCTGGAATTAACCACCCCACCCTCTCCAGCCCATTCTTCCTGTTTTCTAATCAGCTAAAATGCTTCGGTGCAGCTGCATTTTTCTGACCTGTGCTTACATGGTTCACATCCCAAGTATAAAAATAAAGATGCCACAAAGGAAAAAAAAAAAAAAGCAGAGGCCAAAAGGATGTAACTAAACTCAAGATAAGGGTTTGCATCTTTGCCTTCATGTTATATCTGCCTCTGTTATTACCTTAAAACTTTAGGTCAGGTCCACTTTCAGCTCTGCATGCAGGCATGTGAACTGTTAAGGGAGTGCCTTCTAAAAACTGGTAATACAAGGTTTATTACTTCTAATTTTTTTTTTTTTTTGAGACAGGATCTTACTATGCAGTGCAGGCTGGCCTTGAACTCACTATGTAGGCTAGGCTGGCCTCAAATTTGTAGCAATCCTCTTGCCTCATCCTCCTGAGTACTAAGACTACAGGCATTTGCTACCATACCTGGCATATTAGTCCTAAATTTGCCTAAACTATATCATCCACATTCAGACTGAGGACACCAAGATAAGAGATTTGTGAGGTCATTCAACTGCCAACTTTTATAATGTCCTGCTCCAGATTCCCACTAGGCAAATGGGTGCCTGCAAGTCTCTAGTCATTGTCCTACTCCTGAAGCCACCCTGAATTTTAACAGAGCCTCAGCCAAATAGGCTGCCCCTACCCAAGCAGGAGCAATCATCTCTGGGAATCAGCTTGCGCTAAGATAATGATCAACCAGACCCTTCAGTAAAATTTTAAAATCTGGCCTCCTTCCTATATTAACAAGCCAGTGTGATCTTATCAGAACTGTGCTTCCTTCAGTTCTTCTTGAAAGCTAGGGTCCTTTCCCATTTTTCTTCCTGCTCGATTGAAGACTTTGTCTGCAAATTTTGACAGTTGACATCGGTTTTAATTTCCATCACCACAAAAGCAAGGACCCACAGTGGCCAGTGACATCCTGATATCTTTAGGGTTTTGATGGCAAATGTGGATCCAGTGATGGTCACCTCTATGCATCAACTCCATTGGGCTGGCGAATGGCCAGACTGAAGATTATTTCTGTGTATTTGAAAAAAATATATATAGAGAGGAAAGAGAGCTTCTTCCCATTCTATTTTTTGTTGTTTCCTGCCTGATGCCTGAGCTAGGATATCAGTCTTCTGATTTTGAACTGCAATTTATACCATTATTTCCCAACATTCTCATGCCTTTGACTCAAACTTGAACTACACCAAGGGCTTTCCCAGATCTCCAGCTTGTGTACAACAAATAATGTAACTTCTCATCTTCCGTAATCATACCTCGCATGCCAATTTCTTATAGTAAATCCCTTCATTGCTTCTGCTTCCCTGGAGAACCCTAACATGACTCTTCTTAGGGAAAGTCTCTCTACTCAGTCCTTCTCCCTCACCCCAACTATTCTTTCTGACTCAACTCCTTTTTTTTTTTCCTTCAGTATTTCCTTGGTCTTTGTTCTTGGCTTTTTCTTCTCATTTCATAGAATTTTCCATCTATTCCTTACTTCAAAGATCACTTACATGCTTGTAACTCTTTCCATTTCCTTATTCAGATTGAGAATTAATTACCTACATTCACCAGTAGGTAGCACTTGGATATCCCACCACTGCTCCTTCTATTATCCTACATTCTTCTGCCCTCTTTGTTTCTATAATGGTATCACAGGATGGTCAGTCATCCAAGTCACAAACCTTATGCTATGTCATTCTCTCTCTGTCACCAAATCTGAAGAATAGGTTTCCTTAATTTTACCCAAATGCCTCTTCTTCTTTATATCCCTGATGCTATTTCCTTTATTCAGATTCTCATCTTACCTAGACCATAACCTCCCAACTGGAACCCATCCAGTACACCATTCCAATCAATCTTCCACACCATTACCAGAGAGATGTTTCTAAAAGCAATATAACCAGGCTTGTCTCCCAGATCAGACCTCTTCAATAACTTTTGCTGTTTATAAGACAAAGTCCAAAATCTCTCATATAGGACAGTAGTCTCATAATTCAACCCCTCTCTACTACTCCAGATTTACCTCAACTTGGGTCTGCCTCAAACTATTAGCTTCACTAGTCCCATGAACATTGCCTCTACTGTATCCTGTTCCTGAAATCATCTTCCTTATCCTATCCTTAAACAAAGACTCAACTCAAAGTTCCTTCCTATAAAAAGCCCTAGAATACATATTGCAGTTCTTTGGTTTACAGTACACACACACACACACACACACACACACAGAGAAAAATTCAGGAAACATTTTCTTTAATTATAGTGCGTATTTATTGTTCTCTCTGGTTTTCTGAATCAGTGACTCTTAGTCTATACATTGGCTGTGCTTAAAATTTGTCCATCTTCTTTGCTTATCTTCAACATTTATCATTTCTCTCAAATCATTTCTGTATTTCTTTTGATTTAAAACTGCATTTGAACTTCTAGCTTTTGTCAGGCACCACCTGTTACATTTTTTTATTTTTGTGTTTCTTCACTTTCTGGAATAATTTTTTCTTTGGTTTCTAACACTTTCCCATGTTACTTCACTTCTGTGTCTTTTATTTTTTATATCATTTTCTTAATATATTTACAGTTGCACACTGCCATGTCTATGTGCTATGTAAAGTTATTCGAAACAAAATCCTCATGGCCAATAATCACAACATTCCATACTCGTTCCAGGTCATCTTCATTTCTTTTTTTTTTTTTTTTTTTTTTTTTTTGCGGCACCAGGGATTGAACTCACAACCTCGCGCCTGTCAGGGCAGGCGCTTAAGGCACTGAGCCAAACTCCTGGCCCTGGTTTTTTGAGGCAGGGTCGCACTGTGTAGCTCAGGCCGGCCTGCCGCTCGCGTTCTAGCCTAAGCCGGCCTCGAACTCACAACGCTCCGCCTACGTCAGCCTTCCGAGTGCTGGGATTAAAGGCATGCGCCACCACGCCCGGCTTTCATTTCTTTCTTATTGCTTCTCCTGCTTCTCCATCCCAACTTGGAATACTTGTTTAAAGACTAAAATTTCCTAGCCAGTGAGGTTAAAGCTTAAAGACAAACCATTCTAGTTATATGCCAGCACGACCTTTCTTTAGTTTGAATTCGTAATTATAAACTTGAAACTTTTAAGTGTTTCCAAGTCTTTCCTTGAACCAGATTATTAGTTCATAAGGGCAAAAATTAGGGAAATTTGTGAGGCACTATGCACAGTCCACATGAAGGGAAAATCATGAATGGGTTAAGAGGGTCTATGGAAGGCACCAAAACTGTAGAATACGTCCAGTCTTCCTACAACGGAAAATAAATGGAAAAGAACCTGTGACTAAGACAAGGGCTTGAGGAAAAGCAATCTGGTAAGATAGAAGCCCTGTGTACACAGAAAAAAAAAACATTTTACAGACACAGACTAGCTCCAGGTTAGAGTTCAGCTTTTAAACCAGCATAACGTCCCTTCCTTCCTTCACATTTGAAAAACCATTCCATTTTAATGCATGCCCAATTTACTTAGGCCTTTTAACTCCTTACGTTCGAAGAGGATACATTCTGCTTTCTCCTTCTCGGGAACAAACGTGAATTGGAATGAATCTGGGCAGACACAAGCAACACGTCCTGTGCCCTGAGACGAATACAACAGTCTCGGCTTCCGAAAAAGCAAAGACCACGCTGACCCCGGGCCCGCTCATCCTCGTCATGTTCATCTGCGGCTCTCCCCGGGAACCTGGGTGCGACCACAGTATTATCTCTAGAGGTCTCCGGTATCGAATTTCACTAAACTAGTGAACCGCAGCTGAACAGGACGTGACTGACACCCGAGAAGCAAGCACTCCCACCGATACTTCCGCCCGTCGGCTCCGCCCCCGACACCCAGGGGGCGGGGCTTCCGCTTCCGGGGCCCGATTGTTGACGCCTGCGGTCGCTGCGGCAGCGCCAGGGTGGTGGGGAGGGGCGGTTGGGGAAGTGAAGCGGTGCCGTGACAGGTACCCCTGCGTGTGCAGCGGAGACGGCTATGGCAGAGGGGCCAGAGGAAGCCCGAGGCCGCCCTCCCGGGCAGGACGACGGCGGAGGCGACCAGGAGCCGGTCCGCTCTCTGAGAGGCCCTCCCGCCGCTCCCCCCGACCCCCAAGACAGGCCGCGGGCCGAACCCCAGGCCCCAGGCCTGCTCCCGACCCCAGGCCTCGTGCCCGCAGCCCCCGAGGGGTCGGAACCGCCGCGCGAGGCCAGAAGGCGCCGAGAGGCGGCGCCCGGCTCGGTCGCGGGCCCGCAGGAGCCGGCGGGCTGCGAGGCTCCCGAGGCCGCGGCGCCGCGCGAGAGGCCGGGGCGGCTGAGCGCCCGCGAGTACTCGCGGCAGGTGCACGAGTGGCTGTGGCAGTCCTACTGCGGTTACCTCACCTGGCACAGCGGCCTGGCCGCCTTCCCCACCTACTGCAGCGCCCAGCCGCCGCCGCCCAGCTACCCCGCGCCCCCTGCCGCCGCGCCGCTCGGCTATTACAACCCCTTCTACTTTCTGAGCGCCGGCGCCGCGGGCATCGCCACGCCTGCTCCCGTCGCGGGCCTGGGGCCGCGAGCTGCTCACGTGCAGGGGTCGGGATCGGCCCGGGCGACTCCTCCGGCGACGAGAGTGGGAGCCGCAGCCCCTTCGCGAACGGCGGGCGAGACCGAGCGGCAGGCAGGTAGGTGAGCAGTGCGGGGTCGGGAGCGGGAGGTCTGCGGGTTGCCACCCGCGGGCGAGAGCTGGCGCGGCGTTGGAGATTTGCAGTGTGGTTCGTGACTCTCCGCGTGCCTCAGCTGTCACTCGCCTACGACTTAAATTCCCAGAGTGTATGGCGAGGCAGTGCAGTTTCTTCTTGCGTTAGACCTAGCACTCAGAAATGTTTCCCTTACTCGTGGAACTGGTCTTTTATGTAAAGAAACCTTCGCACCTAAAACGTTGATTCCCCAGCCTCTGAAAAGCATCAGAGCTAAACTCGCCGGTGGCAAACCGTGGGGCTTGCCTGGAGTAGTAATCCGGACTGCTTAGGAACAGGGGACCCGAGCGGATGTAAAAGATTTATGTGAATTCAAATGGAATAGGCAAGCTTTGGCTGGGCCCGGTTTACCGATCTTGTATAACATCTGTTGACTTCTGTGTGAGAACGAGAATATTTTGAATTAGTTACAGATTTTAGCGCATTATTCAATCTTCTAATTAGACTTTTTATTTAGCCACAGATATATTCATATATGGCAAAAAATGAGGTGACGCCTGAATATGAGCGTACTATTAGTTGAGTATGGCGGATTGGTGATCATTGTATTTATTTAATAGAAAGTAAAACAAATTAAATGTATTAGGGGTATAATGTACAGAAGTATACTTTATACTAACTGTACTTTTGATTTTTACAAAAAAAATTTGTCATCTGAATGTGATCACTTAGATTCTCAGAATCTCTAATTGAAATGTATTCTTGACCCTACTCAATTTTATCTATGGCATCAATTTTTAAACATTGAAGTAGTGAAAGCAAATTTTAAATTGTTACTAAGTAGTGTTGTTTTATGTTAGTAATGTGTATTCTGATAGAATCAATACCAGTTGTTCCTGGAAGGTTATGCATTTTCTAAAAAAAAAATTAAGTTGTTCCTTAACTTCCCATTTTTCTTTCATTGCCTGACTTTCTTCTCAGGTCTGTGTGTAGTTTTCCTAACTTTTTTTTTTTTTTTTTCTTTTAACTTGCAGGCAGAGAGTATGTTATCCCATCCTTGGCCCACAGATTTATGGCTGAGATGGTGGATTTCTTCATTCTGTTCTTTATAAAAGCAACCATTGTCTTAAGCATTATGCACCTGAGTGGAATAAAGTAAGTAGAGGACACTTGCAGAAAGGTTTAGAAAACTTGTTTTGTTCTGTTCTATTCATGCCCGCAAATGACTGTGTGGATAATAGGTGTGTCAATATCACGACTCCTTTATAGAAGTTTTGTCAGATTTATTTTTTCCATAACTATAAAGGAGAGAAGTCTCTTAATTCTTTAAGATCTGTGGGCCAGGGGTTTAGCTCAGTGGCTTAAGCACTCATCTGGCAAGTGCAAGGTTGTGAGTTTGATCCCCAGTACAAAACAAACAAACAAACAAAAAGAAAACTAAGATCTGTGAAAAAGAGCCTCCCAACTTGATTTGTTTTTATTCAACTATTCCCTTAGGCCAGGAACTAATTTCCTTCTTATTGTCCTGTGGAATATCTAAAAACAAAGGCATACAGACCATTTGGTAGGTCAGCTGTTAATAATCAACTGGTGAGCTGTGAGTGTGATGGTGGTGCACACCTATAATCTCAGCCTTCTAGGAGATGGAGGCAGGAGGATAGCAAGTTCAAGCCCATCCTGCACTTAGTGGTTTATTGAGACCATGTCTCAAAAAAATGTTTTTTATTTTTTTAAAGGCTGAGGCTATAGTTCACTGCAGAAGTTTGGATTCAATCCCCAGTATGGGGGAAAAAACAATTCACCTAGTATCATTTCCAAATGGGGTGGTTTATGTTATCAGGCAAGTCCCAAGTTAACTGTCAAGTGAAATATTTACTTGAATTACTCAGTACTCAAAACCATAACTGAACTCTAAACTTGCTAAACATTTTCTGCGTGCACAGTACTGAGTTTACATCTTTGTACTGATTTCTTATTTAATCTTACTATCACTATGAAGTAGGAGTTAACGCCGCCATTTTATTGAGATTGGAATTTGAGTTTATGATAAATTAAGCCCAGAGTTTAAAGTTACAAAAGTACTTAGTGACAAGATGCAAACCTGTAGTCAAATTTGAGGGCCCTGCCAGGACTGCTGCTGTGCCTCTCCCTCTACTCCTGACACATCTGACCAAGTCCCCGCTCTCCTGAACACCGTTCAACCCAGACAGTTTCTTCCTCTCTGCTAGACTTTCCCCTCCTCCTTGCTTCTCCCAACTGTCTCTTTGCTTTATAGCCAAAGTCTTCTAAGTGGTGAGTCAGTCTTCTGTCTGTTTTATCTTTGATCCAAGGTCTTCTCTCCTGTTCCTTCTCTGGAACTTTCTTCTACCTTCTTAGTCTGGTTAACTTTTCTCCATCCTTCTGCTCTTAACTTAAATGTCATTTCTGGGAACCTTCACAAGGCTAAGTGTAACCGGTATGTATTTCCATGGTACTCTGGTTCTTTATCATTAAAGTTCCTATCCCACTTATTATTATTACCTTAATTATTACTACTTATTGGTCTGTTTTCTTGCTAGAGTCTGGTGAGAACAGATACATTTTGAATTCACTCACCATTATGTTCACAGGGACTAGTACATATTACCAGGGAATCAGACCCAGGGGCTTATGCAGTGCAGACAAGCATTGTACTACTGAACTGTATTCTCACCCCAAAGGATAGCATATATAAATTGAACATGCATTTTTTGTTGTTTTTGTTTTTTGCTTATTAAGTTAGCTAGTGAATTTTTTATGCAGCTAAATGGTTAGGAACCTAAAGATTAGTTTAGACTTTCAATTAAAATTTATGACTACATTAAAAAAAAGATGCAACTGTTTGAGTAATTCTTTATAACCTCAAACTGTTTTGTGTAGGGACATCTCTAAATTTGCTATGCATTATATAATAGAAGAAATTGATGAAGACACATCAATGGAAGACTTGCAGAAAATGATGGTTGTGGCACTTATATACAGATTATTAGTTTGTTTCTATGAGGTAAGCTCCTGACTGCAGCAAATGTTAATTTTTAACCTAATTTTAGATTACCAACCAAAACAATGGAAATTCATAATTCATGTATTTTTCAAGTGTCTTTATGGCTTTTCTGTTTTCCCCAATTTTCTTTAATTAACATACTGTTTTTCAAGTTAAAAAAAAATTGGGAGATATTCTGTAAATTTCTTTGTATCAGTCTTAGAAAAAAATTGTTCAGATTATGGTCTATACCTAGACTATGTAGGCTGGTTGTGGAACTTGAAATGTATTTATGCTTAGAAACAACTTTTAAGAAATACAATGGGCCATGGAGAAATGTTACATAGTACACATCTTGTAGTATTAAATACATCAAGACACCATAGAAATGCATGAAGCAGCTAACCTTGGAATACTTAGGCCTTCCTTCAATTAAAACATTTTAAAACGTGAAAATAATATGGCCTGAAGACTTATCTTTAAAATTGGTGTAGGTAAGCTGTTAAATTATTTTTAAGTTCTCCTTCTTTTCTCAGATAATTTGCATTTGGGGAACAGATGGTGCGACCCCAGGGAAGTTCCTGCTGGGGCTTCGAGTTGTGACCTGTGATACATCAGTGCTTATTGCACCAAGTCGGGTTTTAGTGATTCCTTCCTCAAATGTTAGCATTACAACGTAAGTCCTTTTGTCCTTATAGCTAGGAACATAATGTATTTGAGTACAGTCTCACACTGGATACTTTGGTCATGTATAGCCATGGCAGCATAAGAATATGTTGCCTAAAGACTTTGGAAGCATCTTTGTGTAGTATTCTTACGAATTTTTTGGACAGTAACAAAATCACCTAATGATGGAATTTCTCAGTTGCGTTCGTCCCACTGTTAAGTGACACAGGACTGCATTCAGTGCCTTGTCATGATGTACTGCTTATAGAGTATTGGCGCTTTTTCTTTTCATGGTCTTAGATAGGCTTACATTTGCTAAGTAAGAAAGTTTATGAGCCTTTAGCTGTTACGATTGTATAGCCCTCTTCAATATATGTAATTCACAACAGTGAGAGGAGGATTTTGGTGTTAATGCTGTACCAGTGCTCCATGTGCAGCTTTACTATTCCCTAGAGCTGTGGATATGGTTCAGCTACAGCTCTACCTTGAGCCACCATTTGGTGATATCCCTCATCACCCCATCTTGTACTGTGATTGACAGCTGTGCACATGGATGGCTCCTGCTCCTGCTCCTAACTTGTAGAGCCTGTGGTACCTCCAGTCCGCACTGCTAGCTGTTGCCGATCTGGAGTAGCGTGGATCTGCAAGTAGTGGGAGTTGAGTTGAGCTGAGTGGTACTGACTAGTTGAGCCAAACACATGTGGCTGCAGTTGTTGCCTGAATTATTCAGAGGTGGACAGTTTTCTAAGGGAACAGGAACAAGTGACTAGAGAAGGTGACTTGATTTTGCTGACATACTCAAAATTTCCTAAAATGTTGGTGGTTATAACCCTGGCTAATTATTTTAAATGTTAATAATGCCCAGTGTTTATTGAACACATCTTCTATACTGGGCAGTGTTAGTAACACTGCATATGTGTTAACTAATTTAATCCTAATAGTTTTATAAGGTACTGTTATCCCTTTTTGCAGCTGTGGAACACAACCAGTAATTAAAAGATGTGTTTGCAAACAGTCTGGGTTCAGAGCCCACGCTCTTACCCATTGCACTTTTTGGTAGCTTATTAGTGCAGTAAGACAGAAATCTAGGATAGATTCTAGGATAATTCTCCCTTCTTAGCTCCTGAAAGTTTTTTCTACCACCAAAAAAAAAAAAAAAAAGCTTAATTACTGGGTCCCAAAAAGGAAACAGTTATCAGACAATGGACAGTAATTTAAAATGCTAGTTCTTCACTTAAGGTAGAAAATAAGCTGCAGTAAGTATGCTCAGTTTAGAAGACATTGGGAATACATAAGTAGACTATGGAAAAAGCAAGGAAACCAGTTGTTATTCTGGCAGAATACTAGAAAGTACTCTAAGTCCTTAATTCATATTGAGATATTTATTAGTGCTTTTCATATTAAAGTTTTAAAGTGTTTTATGTTAATGAACTCTTTGGAAAAAACTGAAGTGGTCTAATCATGGTGTTGAGTCCCACAACAGTAACTTACATAGTAAGGTTAAAATTCTCACCTATACTTTGAATATGTTTTAAATACATATTTGAATCTGATAGGATATAATTACTATGTGGCTGATGTACAACTTACTTGATACTTCTGCTTTGATTTTCTAGGTCTACCATACGCGCTTTGATCAAGAATTTTTCTATTGCTTCTTTTTTCCCTGCTTTCATCACACTGCTGTTTTTTCAGCATAACCGAACAGCCTATGACATTGTAGCAGGAACCATTGTGGTAAAAAGAAATGGGGTCAGATGATGCTCCCAGAATACTGAATTCCATACTCTGGAAATGACAACACTAAATTATGTACCAAGGCCATCAGTATCCCTGGGTTATATTAATTGATGATTTAGAAATTAAAGCAGTCACTCCAATGTGATGCAGGTGACCATTCTGAAAGTATTGATTTTACCTGAATGCCAAAGAATTTTTCCAGAAGAAATATCTGTTAAATTCAAGTGTTAAAAAAAATTTTAGATCAAAAAGGCGGCAACTGATTTTCTAATAAATAGAAAATATATACTCTCTTTAGACTAAGGCATTAGATTTTGTTGAAGCATTTTCTGCTTTGAAATCTCCAATCAAAACCTTAAAACTTTATTTTGGTTTATCCCAAAATTATTGAAAATGTCAAGCTGTGTTTTGTAAACACATAATTCACCTTTTAGTTAACTGTTCTGGGGCAATTGTGTTTTTCAGGAGGGAGCAAAAACACAGACTGGGTAATCCCTGTGTTTCCCATCCCAGGAGGTGCTGAGTTAGCTACAAGACAAAGGGGCAAGGCAGGCAGGCCTAGCAGTCCCCTTCCCTAAACCGTCCAACGTGCACTGCAAGTCCCTGCAAAGACGGTGTAACTTTACCACCACTCATAGTGTTTAAGCATGAGTTCTGGGCAAGTTTTCCGAGATGATGAAATAGTATTGTTGTGTTGCTATACTATCATTGAAATTTTTTAAAAGAAAAGGTTAGTGATTGCTTATAATAGGGAATTTTAATGCCCTAAAACTGTATGTGGAGAAAAACTTCCATCAAGCCATTGTGTAATTACTATAAAACAATATTCTCTATGTATGCAGCATGAAGAAAGTGTTAGTGCTTTTCAGTGTTTTGAAATATGGGTATGACTTCTATTTCTATACAGTATACTCATGTAGTTGTTACTTTCCTTTTATATTTTATACAGTCCTTGTGACTCTTGAACCATCAGGAGCTAAAGACGTAGTATTTCACGAATAACTAACACTAGTAGCCTGTAATATATTAGCAATATTCTTGTTATGAACTGTTCTTTCCAAAGAAATAGACAGTATCATTTCTACTCACTACTCTAGCTTCTTTAGGATCATTATGGGCCTGTAAGAGATGATGTTTTGGGGAAAAGATTAAGCAAAATACTTGTGTAATGCCACTTTATTCTACTGAAGCAATACTGGGGGGGGTACTTTTGTTGTATGTCCTAGCTAGTTCTAACATACACCTGTATTATGTATAGTTTAAGTTTTGTTTCATTTTTAGTCATTTTGTCCAACTCGATTTCCCTGAAAGCACTAAAGTGTTCTGCACAGTTAAAAATTAAGATTAAGAAATTGAGACTTTTCTCTTGGTTTTAAATTGGAAATGTAAAACATGTTACCACTCTCAATTTTAAAGTAGGCCTTTCACATTTAAAACTGTGAAAATACATTTAATGTTTATAGACACTAACAATGTCCTTATAACTATTATAAAATGTTTTTCAAAATAATTTTATGTTAAGTCCAATTTTACAGAAAGCTTATCAGTTAAGTACATCAGAGTACTAAACAGACATTTATTCGAAGCCTCTGGGGAAATTTAGTTTTATGGCTCTTCCCAGTAAAAACAAAAACCTTTTAGTTCTATTAAAAATTGGGAAATACTATTACAAATTTAACACTTAATCTAGACGCTAGCATTATGTACTATTTTTGCCACTGACTGGGGAATTCAAGTTGAAATGTCATTCAGTCCCTATAGCTCTAGACTACATCTTTGAAACTGCTGTTCAAATAAAATGATTATAGTTGCCCATTATGGGTTACAAAAAAAAACACCAAAAGTCCTTTTTGTTATACAGAAAGTATGGTATTTGCTATGCATGAGTCATTGAGATTAATACCTAGATCCAGCTGTGGACTCAGTTATACCTATATGGCCCTATGAAAGATACGGAGAAATATTACTTTGCCTTCACAACAAAAACCTAAAAATTGGTTCCCAGAGTTTAAAAAAAACACACAAAACAATGAGGGAAGAGGAAATGTGGCCTTGCTGTCCCTTTTCTCTTGGGGAGACTCCCCTTTTGAGAACACTTACCTACTTAGTGCATTTTACTTTTACAAACTGATTTTCTATAGTGTGTGTTTCTTATGTTGAAACCCTTACCTTGAAAGACAAAAGAAAGTTGTATTCATGATAAAATAGCCTAACAAGATAAGTATTAGGATTAGAGCTGAAAACACAATTTCAGTAAGCAAGTCCTAAGCTGAAATCTTAGAACTGATTTAATGATGAGAAAGTATATTATCTTATTGCTGTATTATCATTCAGTTAAAAACAGCTAGTAGTGAACTTGGGCAACCAGGAAATCTTAACTACCGATCTCTGAATGTACACTGAGGTGGCCCACGCACCTTGAGGAGTCTGGCATATCGGCTGATCATGTTGAAGCCAGAAGCTGGACCCCAGGTAAATAAGTGTGAGTGATGGCAAGCCTTGCTTTTGGGTTGCTGAGACCACAAAAATAAAGCAAACACATTTGGATAATAAGACATCACTTGCCAGTATTATAACGAATAGCCCAACTACTTCTCTAGGACTGGTTCAGCAGTTGTTCACCTGGTTATTTAGGATTCTTTAAAAAGGCATTGTACTTAGGTCACTTTGTGTAAATTACAAAAACAAATCTTCAGTGTTTTTAATGTCTTAAATTATGGTAAAATTTATTTTAACTAGAAATTTAAAGGGATGAGTGTTTTACTTATGCTAAGTATTTCCAACAAAGCAACGTGAGAAAGGAGTTGAAATTTTATGTTAAGCTACATAGGAATGAAGAGCTTTTGAAGGAGATACGGAGTATCTTGCCTCTGTATTTGTCCCTACTGTTTAAAGAATGTGCACAAACAATAGTATTCCCCAGGTCTGACAAGTAACGTTTCAATTTCTTGCCATTCCCCATATGTGCGTATTTCCTTGCAGCTCATTGTAGGAGCCCTGGACCTGCAAAACAGTATCTGATGGCCCACTTATAAATAAAAATCACCATTTTGTTTTTAATAATTTGTATGCCACCAATTTGTATTTTGTCTCAATAAATACTTAAGTACAAATACATGTGATTTGTGGAGGGTTTGTTTTGTTTTGTTTTGTTTTGAGTTTTGGTAGGGAGACCTTGCTTCCAGATCCAGCTTTTCTAGTGGCAATAATAGTGAACTAGAGATTGCTCGGAGAAATAGAAGCCTATAAAAACATCTACTTTTAGGGATGTGTCCTTTCACTAAGTGCAAGTTACCATTAACCTGGATATCAACTTAGTATTAAACTAATCCAGTCCTTAGCGTTGTTAGCCATCATAACCACCACACAAGGTGTTAGACACATGGACAACTTAGCTGACCTTGACAAATGGCTCCACAAGGGAAAAGTCAAAAAGGGCCCATTTCACTGTAGCAAAAAGTACAGTGTAGCCTTGCATCCTCTAGACAACATGCTGTTAAGAAACCGGCTGCAAACTGCATTTTGGAAGTACACAGCAATTCTGAAAAGCCTAATAGCTGGCCCATAATACAAGGGAATGACTGACCTGGTTATATGCTAGAACAGCAGTGGCAAACTTTATTTAGAGACAAGTACCCAAATGCACTTATTTATCACGAAATGCCAACACTACAATTAAACCTGAATATTGAGCTTTTAGTTTAGAAAAAATTAACGTCTTTTATCATAAAAAAAAAACATGCATACCATATACTTTTGCCACTACTGTGCTAGACTATAAGCTAGACCCAACTCATTTCAATGTTAACTATGTCAAATCTATCATTCTCCACTAAATAAATACACATGCTAGCCTTTATAAAATTTCCACTGAATTTAAAACTTTAAACACCCAGAAAACAATATGCTAACAGAATGAAAGAATACCAACACAATTTCTCCCCAGGCTAAATCAGGAAATTCAAAGCCTGATTATGAGTTGTTAAAAATCTCACACTTTTATTTTAGGTAATAGAATACTATGTTACATAAGCAATTTCAGGAGGAAATTTTAAGTATTAATAAATAGCTTAATAGACAAGTTTCAATTGTCTGAATTATACTTTTCTCAATGCCTCGAACTACATTACTCAAAACAACCTAGCACATTACTTAAAGTGCTATCCCGGGACCCTGGTGTGACAGAAGTCTTCCAGGTGCTTTCTTGATGCAAATTTCTGGATCTTATTGTGACCCTGTGCATCGGTTGGTGATGAGATCCTAGAACCTAAATGCAACAAACTGTACCAAGTAACCTTCACAACACACTCAGCCAACCTGAAGTTCCACAAGTACAGCTGCTTACTCATACTGTCTGCACATGACTCCCTTCCAGAGATTCTTTTCTATTAAAATAATTTCATTGGTCAAGCATGAGAAGTGGGCTTTTATTGTTTCCTAACATCTGTTCTCTCTCCATCCACAAGCAGCTCTCAACTTTCACTTGGGAGTTGCATTGGGTAATATACTATGTACCCCCAAGTCCTCATATACTTTTTATGGGGCTGAGTCTAGTGCTTGCTGTGATCAGTTTGTTGCCTAGTGCCGGGATTGGTGATGTGAGTGCTGCACCCGCCCAGGGGTGGAGCTGAGATACAGGGTAAGGGAGGCAGGATTTCCTCTTGCTCGCTTCCACCCTCTCTCGCCAGCACGCTTGCTGCTTGCGGCCAACATGAACAGCAGCCCCACCACACCACGCTGCCCTGGAGCCAACTAAGCATGTATTGAAACTCCTGAGAAACTAAGAAATAAACCTTTCCTTCCCTAATTTTGGGCATCAGGTATTTTGTCTCAGCAACAAGTAAAAAGTAACCAAGACAGGAGTGGAGCATATGTGTATATATAGGAAGTGGATCAGAAATGGTTTTCCAGCCTGGAGTCCATAAGGAGGTAACTTCTGCTGGGTCTGATGAAGGACAGGTTTAAGGTGGAGCTGACACATGCAATCTAAGGATTAGAGCAGTTGACTTAAAACAGTCCCAAGTTCTGAATTCGAATGTGCAGATTCTCAATTTGGGGAGCCAAAAACTATTCTTCATAAACCCCTTTACATGTGGTTTGCAATAACTTGGTCTCACGGCTTGTGTCTAAGTGTGCCCCCCAAGGCCTCATGCAGTCAGTGAGGCTTTTCAGAGGTGGCTGGATGTGTAGCATGTGATATTAGGATTAAGGTTGATTACTAAATGTTGGCTTATTAGTTTGGCATAATTTCTCAGTGTAGATACTGGGAAGGCCCACCCTGGGTGTGAGTGCTTCCCACCCTAAGACTGAGTCTCCTGGATAGACCACAAGGGACAGAAAGTGGTCTGCTGTTGCTCCTGGCTTTGTCGCTGCCCCATCTGCTGTGAACTGTTTCTCCTCTGCAATGCCACCCTACCTTGGAGCCAGTGAACTATGGACTGAAACCTCTACAAACTGAGCTAAAATTAACCCTTCCTCTAACTTTAGGTGTCAGCCATTTTGTCTCAGCAACAAGAAAAGACACTTGGCTAAAAAGAAAATACTAAATGGAGGTAAATTCATTTGCCTAACATTCCTGATTACAGTCATACCTCAGTTAATTTGTTTTACAATTTGGGGGAAGATGGCTGCATTTGTGTTTGTGTGGGGAAGATGGCCATGGTCATGTTTATCACCTGATGCAGAGATCAGGAGCAGAATTTTGCTACACTTTTGTTTGTGAAACAAACTATGTGATCAGAAGTGTATGTAAACTGAGGCATTACTGTATCTGGGCCTCAAGAATGCTTAAGAACAAACTGACAAAGACAGACATTAATTGCCAACAGTGAGACAGATTTCCAGTTACCTCTTCCAGCATTTACCACTGCCATTTAATAATTACTAACCTCCAGCAGGTTAAGGGTCAAGTGTGTGACATTAATGAAGACTATTGCAAAGGTTCTAAATTTAAACTCCAACCAACCAGAAGCTTGACAAAATAAAAAAGAACACAAACAACTGCATTTAAATTGAAGACAAATTATCAAGTGGTATTCCAAGAGATTTTTTTTTTTTGGTACCAGAAACTGAACTCATGACTTTGCACTTGCCAGGCAGGTTCTGTCACTGAACTATATCCCTAGCCCTCCAAGAGCACTTCTTGAAAGTACAAATGCAGCAATAAAATAATTCAAAAGAAATTACATAAAAAGGAAAAAAAAAAGTAAAATTAAAAAAAGACCACTGCCATTTTTTAAAGTGCTTTAGATATACATCTCTAAGAACTCAAGAAACATTGTCTAGGCACCTATCAAGGAAGATACAAATACAAACAGAAATGATTATGTGTGTTTATTTTCAACTTTTAAAAAAGTTATGTAGATCTATGTGCAAATTAGGCAAGAATCCTAGCACCAAACAAGAAGCAGTATACTTCCTATATGTTGTAAATTCAGATACTTTCCCCTTCTCTTAGGAGTTATCTAATTACTTAAATGTAGTCTTTGGGATTTCTAATCAACCACTGTTAAAAAAATCCTGTCCCATTGATACTGTGTACCTTAATTGTGAGTTAAAACTATAACAAAAAGTACTTCATAAATTTTTATTGATGGCATTTATCCCATGGTTTAACATGTTAATTATACTGTAATAAACATGGCTTTAATATTAAACATTTCCTTATTATCCAAAGTCACCACAGTCCATTTCAGTAAATATAAAAATATATGCTTAATACTTTGTACAATACTGGTTTTTGGTCCAAACAAAACTGGATCAGAAAAGCCAATAAATTCAACTTTTAAGATGCCCCAATTTTTTTTTAAAGATTTCCAAATGGATTTAGGCAACTTTGAATAATGGGATTTAACGTAATAAAATTTGAGACGACTAACAACAACAAAAAAATGCCTAACACAAAATTAAAATTTCAAGTTCACAGATTTGTTATGCCAAAAAAGTACAGAAACAAAATTGTATTTACAGAAGTTGTAATAATAAAATAATGAAGAAGGCAAGACAGGTGATAGAAGAATGAAAATATAGAAAGAGCATATAATTATTAAATGGAGAATGAACTAGATCTAACAAGTCCTTAGCATGGACCAATTCTTTGATCAGGCTTTCTCTATCAGAAAATCTTAGTGCACAATACACCCAACTCACTCACTTCACACATACACCAGCACAAACTCGGCATAGAAATCATTCATTTCAATGGCCTCTAATCTATACAGAATTCTAATCTATACAGAATTCCTCAGATATAATTACAATTTCAATGCGTTCCATTAACGCTTATCAACGCACATAGTGGTGCAGACGAAGAGGTCTATACAAAGCCATTCACCGTGCAGGCTCTATTCCTGGGTACAGCCAGACTACGCCAAATCAGTGAATAATGTGCTGGACCATAAAATATTTTTGCTGAAGAATCAGTCACCAGTCTAGCTATTATTTTTTTTTTAAAGAGAGTGGAAAAGGTGGGGGAAGGGATTCCATAAAGAGAGAGAAGGGAAATTCCAAAATTAAAGAAGTCCTTAGGCAGATCTGATTTCAGATAAGCCCAGCATGTAGTACAATCCAGTATCTAAATGATGGGCACCAGCTGTTAAAACTGTTGAGTATAACACCATTATGACCTTTATTTTCTGCGTCTAACAGCAGTCTTTATCTTGCGACCAGGAACTGAAGTTCCAGGAGAGGAGAACATATTTTTCCCATTTGACCTGTAAAAATAATAAAAACTTCACACTGTTACATGACGCTCCCAGCAAAACTTCAGAATAAGACTAATAAACATAAACAGCAACAAAGAGAAGGAAGACAGGAAAGGCACTGTTAAACACATTTTGTGTTATTCCTGACACATACACACATTACTACTATTTTTCTCAGGCTATAATATAATCTTCTGAATTTGCAATACAGCAAATTATTGTTGGAGAATATATTCAATTTTACCAAAACAATACTGCATCTTGAAGACTTAGAAAACAAAACACATACAAGCACAACTTAAAACTGACCAACTTAAAACTTCCATATCAACAAAACAGTCTCTTACCCCACTGTAAACGCTGCTGCTGACTGGCTAAAGGGGAAGTTCCCTGAGCCTGAAGGCTGGGCTGAGGCTGCAGGTGTACTGGAATTTGCACCAAATGTGAACACTCCTGATGGATTATTGTTTGTGAAGTTAAAATTGGTAGTGCTGCTGCTGCCAAATTGGAAAACCGAACCTATAATAGTGGAATAAGAAATACTTTATTAATGAAAAAAATGATGGTTTAATTTTTTTTAAAAAAAAAGCAATGATTCTTACTCTTACATATAAAAACATGTAAAAGGTGAAGATCTCTTATAGTCACTTAATCTAAAGAAATCTAGCCAGGTCTGGTGGTGTATGCCTTAATCCAAGCACTCAGGAGGCTAAGGCAGGAGAATTGCCGTGAGTTTGAGCCCAGCCTGGGCTACAAAGTGAGTTCAAGGCCAGCCTGAACTGCATAGTGAAACCCTGTCTCAAAAAGACAAGAAAGAAAAGAAAAGAAGAGGAGAAGGGAGGGGAGGGGAGGGGATAAAGAAAAAAATGAAAAGAAAAGGAAAAGAAAGCAAGCAAAAGTACTTTCTCTGTTGACACAAAGTATGTACTTGACACCTTAAACAAGTGACATAAGTTGCCCGTGACCAAGGAAAAAAGGGCAGAATGTAGATCTGGTTAAAGACAGAAAACCAGCAAACATTTACCTCTACCTTATTTGAAAAGTGCATTAAAATAACAGTAAAGAGGTGTTTTTAACAAAGAGAGGGGAAAAGAGACAGCAGCAGTAAAATTCACTAACTGAAGCTGAACACTAAACTAGCAGCAGGGAAAACTCAGAAACAATTCCATTTACACTAAACATTCCCACAAGGTTTAGGCACCAGGTATTTCAAGTGAGAATGAAGGTGGGACTATTAAAAAAAAAAAAAAGGAAGGATGGTAGAATATCTGTTTTTTATTTTTTATTTATTTATTTTTTTTTTTTGCGGCACCAGGGATTGAACTCACAACCTCGCGCCTGCCAGGGCAGGCGCTTAAGGCACTGAGCCAAACTCCCAGGCCTGGTTTTTTGAGGCAGGGTCGCACTATGCAGCTCAGGCCAGCCTTGCGCTCGCGTTGCAGCCCAAGCCGGCCTGGAACTCACAACGCTCCGCCTACCTCAGCCTCCCGAGTGCTGGGATTAAAGGCGTGCGCCACCACGCCCGGCTCGAATATCTGTTTTTTAGAAGCAGATTCCCAGGTCAATCCCTCCCCAATGCCACACAACGTAGTTATTTTCTCTTTCTACCCAAGGAGAAAAGTTTAGAATTCTAGAGCAGTCAGCAGACTGGGATGCACCACACATAACAGCAAGAACATTGTGTTGAAAACAGGGATTAAGAGGCGACTGATACAGTGCATACTGAGCACTCCTGCTGTCCCCCCGGAAGCATCTTCTCTGGGGAGTTTGAGAAACTAACAGAAAAGACCTAAAGATACTAACCTCCAGGTTTTCCCAAATAAAATAAAGCTAGATAAACTGATAATGGAATTGAAGATCCAGCAGCCTTATCAACACACAGGAATTTTCAAATGGTAATGAGATGTTTTCAACTCACAAGCCAAGAAGTACCAGACATTTGAGGATGGTTATGTTATGATAAATATAGACACCAAAACAGTAGTACAAAAAGCAAACTAAAGAAAACTGAGCAAGGAGGCAAAATTTAAGAAAAATTCATAATTAACATCTTAAGACATCATACATAACACTATAGCCACGAAACAAAAGCAGAGGAAAAAAAAAACAGGGTGGAAGAAGCAACTTAGAAAGAAGGGAAAACTCTATAAAGGAAAAATTCAAGAAAATACACAGAAATCGGAAGTTCACACAAGAATATGCTGCATTCCCTACACAACTGAGGCATTCCTAGGTATGTCAGCAATAGTGAAGGTTAAAAAAAGAAAAAAGATTCTAATTAGATCATAGGAAGCAAAAATAAGTATAGAGGCAAACAAGATAGATTTTAAGAGCAATTCTGGAAGTCCAAAATGGAGCAATACCTTCAAAATCATGAAAACAATTTTTGGTCTAATTCTATATTCCGTTAAAATCTTACCAACATACAGAGAATAAAAATCCTTCCAGGAAAGCAAAGCCTCAACATTTTCCTCTCTGAAGCCTTCAGAAATCACTAGAAGATGTGCTCTACTAACAGTATGGGATAAAGAAGAAGAGATGGTACAGAGGGAAAAGTTTCTATCAGAAGATAAAAAGAATCCCCAAGATGATGATAAAAGAGACCAACCAAACCACACGTAAGTAGCAGGCCTTTAAAAAGCCTCATGGAAGAAAAAGGTTAAAAAAAAAAAAACTCTGGAAAAATTTTCTCAGATACTAGAAACAGCCAATGTGTTTAAAGATAACTGAAAAGAAATATTTATACAATTGGAAGAGATAAAAATCTCAATGGTAAGTACAAAGAAAATGACAAAAATCACTGACATTAGGAGGATAAAATTGTGCAAAGAAAGGATCACAGAACACAGTTCAGTTTAGCAACAGTGTGTCTGCAGAATCAGAACACTGATCTAACCACAAAGTATCTCTGTGTTAATTAGATGGATAGAGGGAAATATTACCTACATAAAAAAACCCTACACTTTCCAATCCAAAGGGTTTTTTTTGGGGGGGGGAGCCCTGACTAAACCAGTTACTGTGTGTCACAAAACGAAAATTTCACTACATATATTGTCTAATACCAAGTACTAATAGCAGAATGCATTAAAGAACCTTTACAAATCAATAACCAAAAGAACCTTTACAAATCAATAACCAAAAACAAGTGAACAAGAAGACACCCAAAAGTGAACTTTTAAAAGAATCACACACAAAAAAAGAAATCCAACAATCTAAATGCAAGAACTCTCATAGATTGGTAGTAAAATATGAACTGGCACAATTCATGATACACCCTTTAATTCAGTGATCCCACCCCAGAAAATCATGTATGTGTGTGCCAACATCATATCCAAATCAGCAATTCTTAAAAACTAAAAGTAACTTAAAACGCTCACCAACAGTAAATAGATAAACTCTGGTATATCCATACAATGTGATCTAGTCTACAGCAGAGACAATGAACAAACTGTATTTGGTGACATAGATGAACCTTATGAATCTCAGACAGAGTGAAAGAAGAATCCAAAGACTGATACAGTGTGATCACATTCATGTAAATAAAAATCAAACGAGACTATATTTTCTAAATACTTTATCAGGAAACCCAAAGAACAGTGACTGCCATCAAAGACAAGACAGTGGTCACCATTGGAAGAAAGAAGAGAGAAATGTAATAATGATCAAAATGGGACCCAGGAGGGGATTCTGACTGAGTGACAGTTGCACAAGTGTTCACTTCAACATTGTACTTGTCTGGTATATTTTGTGCACTTTTCTAATTCGAGGCTGTAACTCACAATTAGAAAAATATCACTATTGACAAAATAAATTATTAAAATACATATGTTAGTCATAATTAAATCATGGGAACCTCTGATTAAATATTCAGGTCAAGTGAAAAGACTATATCATAATCAATTTGTCATGGGACAACTCAGCAGGGCTATCCTACATGAGTACTAGAACTGGGGTATAACTTCAGAAGTAAATCATAAACAGGATTAGAAAACAGTTTAAATATAGACTAGAAGGCACCAAATGAGCACTGAAGAGAAACAGAACTGAGTAAATCCCATACCGATGCCAAGGAGAAACACCTTAAAATACACTTTAATACCTTAAGGGCTGGGGATTTAGCTCAGTGGCATAAGTGCCTGCCTGGCAGGTGTGAGGTTGTGAGTTTGATACCCAGCACCCAAAAAAAACCAAAACAACAACAACAAAAAACCCTTAAAAATGTAACTAGATGAAACTCAAAAATAATGTTTATAAGTAAACCTAAATACACTTGTCAAGTATGAGACATTTACCCCGGAGCCATCATGAGGAAAAGGGGGTGTAACAGACATCCCCATCATACTTTTCTAATACAGCTACACAGGAGGAATAGCAATCTTTGTGTTCACCCACTTGGTAGATGAATAGCAAGGTATATGCATGTGTGCCAAACAGGTGAGTTTTACCCAGAATATGAGCCATGTTACAGTTTTGTGTATTTACAATTTGTTTTATTAAATCTTTTAAATTTTCTTGTAGAATTAGCCCAATTCAGTACAATGCCACCAGAAAAGCTTCTTTTTGGCAGGCGCAAGGTCGTGAGTTCAATCCCTGGTACCAAAAAAAGCTGCTTTTACAACTTCGGGAGAAGGTTGAAAGTGAATCATCAGGTGATTCAACTACCGATGGTGACTCAGCTCATGTAAGCTCATGTGACAGCGAGACAGAGTAAGGAATTACAGAGAAGTGCAGAATGAAGACCCTGATTCAGATGAGGAAGAGAGCAATAATGCAAATAAATATCTGAGCCTGGCATGGTGGCGCACACCTTTAATCCCAGAACTCGGGAGGCTGAGGTAGGAGGAGCATTGTGAGATCAAAGCCGGCTTGGGCTACAATGTGAGTGCAAGGCCCGCCTGAACTACATAGTGCAACCCTGTCTCAAAAAACTAGGGCTGAGAGTTTGGTTCAGTGATTTAAGTGCCTACCTGGCAGATGCGAGGTTGCAAGTTCGATCCCCAGTGCCACAAAAATAAATAAATAAATAAATAAATATCTGACTAGTCAAAATGCTACAAAATGGTCATGTATACCTGAAGGATCCAACATTAGAACTAGGTCGGGAAATGTTACTGGTTCTTGCCAGGGGTTAAACCTTTTGGAGGGAATGCCAACACTCAGACTCAATGTTGGAAGTTGTTGGCAATGGATGATATGCTAAATGATGTTGCGCTACACTAATAATGAAATACAAGTAAAACATTCCATATGCATCAGTAGTAATGCTCAAAAATATATTTATCGTGACACCTCACTGTCTGAACTAAAAACGTTAATAGCAGAAATTTATCTTTCTAACTGTCAGAATGTAAAGAATCTATGGAGATGTGACAGAAGTGGCACTGACAATTTTAAAATGACCCCTGAGATTGTGATTTGATTTCCTTCAAAATTTATATTTTGATTGCAAAAAGACTCGCCAAAGAAGAAAAAACATCTGACAATTTGGTTGCCATTCACACACATTTTGAAACTGTGTTCCTGTGAAGCAAGTTACATACCGTCTGAATACATAAGTGACAAACAACTTGCATCATTTCATATTTCATTGTTAAACCTTCCAAATATGGTATCAAAACATATGCCCTGATGTGAAGACATTTTGCACCTTGAATTTAGAAATTTATTCTGGAATTCAGCCATCAGGTCTTTATTCATGCAGTATTAAACCATATGATATTGTGAACAATCTGGTTGCACCTATTTCAAAAAGTAACCCCAATGCCACATTCTACAACTGATTCATCACTAGTTATCCACTGATGTTCCCATTTGCTAAAAAAAGCACCAGGTGACCAGCACAGGAACTATTCATAAGAACAAAGCAAAGATTCCTGAGAACAATGTTGCAAGTTCACAATAGGTAAATGTATAGTACAATCTTTGCATCTAGAAAGACTTTAACATTGGCCTCCTATGATAAAGAAAAACAAAATAGTACTGAGACAGTCAATACTACACCATGATGATAAGACTGACAGTGAAGCCAGGCAAGGTGGTGCACACCTGTAATCCTAGCACTCAGGAGGCTGAGGCAGAAGGATCCTGTGAGTTCAAGGTCAGCCTATACTACATAATGATACCCTGTCTCAAAAAAAAGAAGAAAAAAACCCAAGATTGAAAGTATATCCTTAACACAAAGCCAGAAATGGTCACATTTTACAACAAAATGAAAGGTGGAGTATATGTGGAGTTACGCAGCAACTATGATGTCACTCAACACACAAAGTGTTGGCCAGTGGTTGTGTTTTACTCAATCATAAACGTGTCAGGTATAAATAGTTTCATAGTTTACAAAGGAAATAAGCATGAAATATCACAGAGAAATTTCCTTAAAGGACTGGGACTGGAATTGATAAATAATCACAACAAAGAAATAACGTACATCTGCCAAAAGAACTCTGCAAAAGAATCCAAGCAAGTGAAACACCACGAGAACCTCCCAAGAAAACAGGAAGACCAGCAAGATGTCAAACAGTCCTATGAAAGAAGACAGGAAAACGAAACACCTGTGCAGTGTAAGCCATACTTGTGTACGGAATACAAAGTTTTCAGTGTGAAAATCGTCTTAGGTATGATAATTCAAGTAAAGATTATCTTGGTCTTAAGAGTTTTATTTTTATTTTCATTGCAGTTCACATAAGAATTTGTATTTTTTAGATCTAGTGAGCAAATAATACAGAAAATGTTGATGTTTATTCTAAACACTCACAATATTTGATATTTTATTGATATTTCATTTTCCTGCCAAGTGCACACTGTATAATAGGAAGATCCTGACAAAAGAGGAAGATGAGAGGTGACAAGTATGACCTGCCAAAAAGACAAGAAAGTAAAACACACATGCTGTCATCATGTGAGGACTGCCTTAGGTATTGAAGCACAGATTACTTCTGTGGTAGTTTTGTTTGTATTTTCATTGTAGCTGACACAGAAATTTATTTCTACTGTTATTTTTTTTAGATTTTACAAGTACACAGCTGATGGTGAAAATGCTGATGCTGCCGGGCTTGGTGGCGCTCGCCTTTAATCCCAGCACTCGGGAGGCTGAGGTAGGAGGAGCGTTGTGAGTTCAAGGCCAGCTTGGGCTACAATGCGAGCGCAACGCCGGCCTGAGCTACACAGTGCGACCCTGCCTCAGAAAAACTAGGACTGGGAGTTTGGCTCAGTGGCGTATGCGCCTGCCTGACAGGCATTAGGCTGAGGTCAATCCCTGGTCTCACACACACACACACACACACACACACACACACACACGAAAATGCTAATGTTTATTCTAAACACCCTTTACACATTAAAATTTTAATATTTTGATTTTTTTCCTGTTAAGCACATATTTTTTAACATAATAAAACTCACAAAATAATTCATCAATAGAAATACGTCTAAAAAATAAATGGCGTTACACACTCTGTAATGAATGTACTTTTCACAAAATTCACCATGATACCCCCATATACATGGTTTCAAAGTTCAGAAAAAAAATACTGTTTTTAAGATACGCATAACCTAAGTAGAGATATAAACTACATCACTACATACTTACTTGAATTAGGAGTTGTTCCAGAACCAAATGCAGACTGACTAGACTGCTGTCCAAACACAGGAGGCTGAGTACTGCTTGATACTGTTCCAAAAGTAGGTGGTGCAGGCTGAGAACCAGCAGAAAACAATGCTGTTGAAGATGATATAGATGCAAAGCTTGGGGGATTAGGCTGGCTGGCACCTTGACTTTGTCCAAATGTTGGGGTCTGGTTAGCACCAAATGATGGGCTGGCAGATGGTGCTGAAGGTCCAGGGCCAAATACAAAGGAGGATCCTGGAGGCCCAATAAAATACTAACATCACCAAGACAGTAACAGTGAGATAATCTTTAAGGAATTTCTGTAAACCCACAAATAAATTTCAGACTTTTTTTCGACTCTTACCTTGATCAACACAAGTTTCAAATAGTGATCAAGAATACAATTCTACTATTATTTGGTAAAACATAACAGAATCCATATAAACAAAAGCTTCAATTAATACAAGTCACCACCTTCCCAGTAAACAATTTTTTTCTTTTCTGGTGCTGGGCCTCACAAATGCTAAACAAGCTCTCTACCACTGAGATATATATATCCTCAGTCCTCAGCCAGTAATTATGATATGCAGAAATAATCATCCCAAGCTATGTACATCTATGTACTGTATAATGAGGACTCATACCTAAAATAACCATCACCAGTGTCTAGTTATTTACAGCCTGACATCCCTAAAAGAGAACCTAGAAGATCCTAAGTTTCAAGCCCAGCCTGGGCTTGAAGTTAGCAAGTTAGCAAGACTCTGGCTCAATCAATCAATCAATCAATCAATCAGGCTGGAGACATAGTTCAATCCCCAATACTACAGATATAAAAAACAAAGAAACAGATACATTTGTATTAAAGTCAATCCAACTACAATGTTTTTATTTTCTATTGGAAATATACCTGCAGAGCTAGATGTAGTTGTTGCTCCAAAGCTGAAACCAGAGGTTGCAGTACTATTACTGCTGGCTCCTGGTCCAAAGACAAATGGGGTGACAGCTGTACCTGTACTGGATGTGGTTGCTGGTTTGCTATCCTGAGAAAATAGCAAGGATTGAGATGTACTGGATTCAGCAGAGTTACCAAAGGCAGAGCTGCTCACAGGATTGCTGGCCTGTCCAAATACAAAGGCAGCCACAGGTGGATTGGAGGAGGAAGTGGAACTACCAAAAATCCCACCGCCAGCTGAAGTGGCTGGTGTACTTGAACTAGAGGAACTGTTGTTCAAGAAACTAAAAACTGGCTTTGCTGTACCTTGATCTGTAAAACAGAAAATGAAGGAACATACATCATTAAGAACAAATCATCTAGAACTTTTTCCTACACTAGGAATGCAAGAATTCATTAGAAAATAGAATGTTAAGCTTTGATATAGAATTATTCATCAAATTATTCATCTTAATACAATCTGATATAGTCAAAAATAATCACCTCTTCTTTTATGGCCTTGGATTTTTGTCTTTCACAGGAAAGCCTCGGCATTCGGATTTTTAAAACTTGTCCCTCAAATCCAAATATAACTTGATAGTACGTTTGGATAACAAATTCAGATAGTGGAAGATAACTGTTGTTTGTGTATGATTTTGTAATTTATGTTGCAGTAAATGTAGCAGCATCACAACTTCAGCTTATGCAAATGGATAGTTAATTTTTTCCTCACAGTAATGTACCCTTTGTTAATAATACCGTCTCACCTTTTTGACACACTAACTTTCCTAACATACATGTATTGGTTTTCTACTGTTATTAGACTATTTTAATTAATACAACTTTGTAGTCTGGTTTGATATTAGAAAAAAAAATGTGCTTATGTGCCTGCTTTTCTCCCCACGATTTCTTGGGTATTTTCCCTTCCATGTACATTTTAGAACCAGCTTAGCTTGTCAGGCTACACAGAAACTCCTCTAAGAACTGAATTTAGTCAACTAGTGGTTCTTTTCCATATTTAAGACCAAAGTCCATACAGAAAATTTCCTTTTCCTTTTTAAAATATTTCTGCTATACTATTCTCTTCTTCTAAAAACTTTTATTTCAGTGAAACTTACTTGCGGGTGTACCTTTTGTCAATATCTCGGTATTTCTGCACTGTGTTTTGGGAAATTTCACTTTATTAATCTGATTATCAGCTATGTTGTTGTCGATGCTCAGTACACAGGACACTTTTTATTTCAACAGCCAGGCTTTACCTTAAGGATGTTATTTTATTTTTCCTTCAGGATTTTAGTTTTCAAAATCACCCATTTTCTCAAGGCTTAATTATATCTGTTGTCTAAGTTCCTTAAATGTTTTACAGGTGGTTATCTGTAATTCTTTGTAAATGAAAGCCTTTACATAAAAATTGTTACACAACATCCTGTGCATTTATGAATCCCTACTTTCCCAAAGAGTACAATTTTAGTACATGCGCTGCTGAAGCAAGCACTCCCAGAGAGTAAAGTATGTGCCAATTCTGATTACAAAAAGACCAAAGGGAAGGCTCAAGTAGAAGGAAGAAGGACATACATAAATGTGCACTATTATGAGTTTTCCATTAGAGCTGTTATTTCTGAAAATTAGATCTGGAAGTAACTTCATCTGAATCAGAGGGGCTAGGAGAAAAGTAACTCCTTCCCTAAGAGTTGAGTAATTGGTACTCTCTCAACTACGTCCTCTCAACTATGTCCTACAGAAACCATTCTTTAACTTCCTGTTCTTGTTGAGACATAAAAGACACCTCACAATAAAATTTTATTATTTACCAGATGTGGTACTGGTTTGAGCTCCAAAAGTGAAAGTGGCCTTTGCTGGCTGCTCAGATTCCTTCTCACATGGTTTTGTCATACTGAAACTAAATATCGCCTTGGAAGAACTCTCATCTTTGGTTTGCTCCGAATTCCCAAAGGAAAATACTTGCTGACATTTTGGCTCTTCACTGTCAGCTTTCTTCCCAAAAACCAGAGATGTAGAAGTGACGGGCTCTTTCTGCTTTTCTTCTGTCCTTTCTAAAACAAACATTGAGGCAGATGGCAGAGGGGCAGTTTCCATATTGCCAAAAGTGAACCCTCCCTTGGTAGCTGGCATCTCTTCATTTTTTGCTTCTGTTGTCTTGCATGTGAAAGGAGCCACTGAGACACTCTTGGTTTCTATGGTTCCAAAGCTGAAGCTGGTCTTGTTCTCAGAGGTCACTATGGTGTCAGCAGCAGCAGGAGCGACAGGGTTAATAACACCAGTACCAAAGCTAAAGCCTGTAGATGAAGACTTAGGTGCTTCCTCTTTTTTTTCTTGCTGTCCAGGGTTAGACACACCAAACTGAAATGCAGCTGAAGAAGATGGGTTGCTTAAACCAGAAGAAAGTCCAAACTTAAAACTATTATCATTCTTACTATCTTTTTTAACTTCTTCTGTTTTAGAATCAGATGAAACTCCAAATTTGAAATCGGAGTTAGTTGCTTTAGAAAATGTAAAGCCTTCAGTCACGGGGTTTACAGACCCAGAGTCAGATGATAAGCCTATCTTGAATCCTCCCTGATCTCCAAATTTAAAAGTTCCAGTGCTTGCTAAGGTCTGAGAAGGCCCAGAAGATGATGATGGAATACCAAATTTGAAGGATGAGGCTGGTGGATTTGAAGATGAGGAAGATGTGCCAAAACCTTCAAAAATATAGAAGATACCACAAAGACAGTGACTTAATGTCCTTATGCTCTCAAACAAAATGCTTATCTTTGAAAGCCAAACTGAACTACAAACAACTTTGAAAAAGCCTACTTTGAACAGTATTATCAATGGCAATAAATATGAACCAAGTTGACCAATATTCATTATAAGATTTACAACTCAACTTTACAACTGTTCGAAATGTGCCTCTTTCTATTACACTGGCTGACAAAGTGTGATAGATTTTGTACTGATGAAAGTAGGAGTAAGCACTTTCATATATTGTACATAGATGTATGAATTAGCACAAAATATGTATCAATATTTACAAAACAAAACACAACCACATTGACCCAGCAATTCTATAGCTGAGACTTCAAGGATAAAATCAGACATTGAAAATGCCATGTGCAATCTAGGCTGAAAGGGAGTGTGATACACAACTGATTCTAACAAAGTAGAAAATCAGAATACACACAATAATATGTTTGCTTAGGAATGAAATATGGAAGATTTATAAGGAATTATCCATAGCTATTTCCTTTGGAGGGGAATAAAAAGGCTAGGAAATGAGCCAACAGAGTCAAGAGATGCATGTCCCATTATGAACTTCTGCCAAGACTTTTTATCTTTTAAATCTTGTATTACTCAAGCACTTGAAAAACGTTAGCATCAAGAAAACAGAAAAAAATATATGATTTGAAGCTATACTTATAAAGACAGTATTATACTGACAAGATCAAAATTTTGGTTTCCTTGGCTCAAAACAAGAACCATTAAAATGCATTAAGATATTTAGGCATTACCTTGCTAACACATAATAAGACACGAGAGTCAAGCTTTTTATAAACCTTCTTCCTCAAATTTTGCCCTTTAATGATTACTACCCACCCCTAAAGAGAAATTTGGAATCTGAGGAATAACTGGATATATATACATGGTCTCTAAAACATTTTAAATGATTCTGGATGGAATGCCAAAAATAAAAGTGCCAAAGACAAGAGTTAACCTGTTACTAGTACTGCCTCAAAGGACAGTACATGTATTTACAGCATGGTGGCTCCCACACCCCAGGTAGAGAACATAGGAAAGTGATGGCAGTGAGGCAACAGCTACAGAGTGAGTGGAGTACAGGGATCTTCCAGGAAACCCAGATGCAGCGGTTTTCAAGTGCCAGTTATACCCCATTAAGTCATCCAACTAATTTAGTTTGCTGCAATCATTTTTCTTTTAAAATGAAATGAAAAACACTAGGGCATTTCATATATATCAAAGGAATTACTTCGCAAAACTTTTATTTCAATCTTATAGACTACAAATATAAAACTTTTGGTTTGCAATCAAAATTTGGCTTCCATATAGCTCAGCATTAATTACTTTGAGAGGTTCTTCCACTATATTTACATGGTAAAATATTAAATAGTTCTCTTTCTGGAATGGACTCTGGGAAACCAAGGTCCAAGCCAGATTATTTTAAGTAAGAGTCAAGAAATTCATCTTCAAATAAGTCAAGAAATTGATCTGGGAGTTAACATTTAAAAACAAAACAACCTAAAAGCTGAGACTCAAGAACATAAAGTTCTCCATTCAGATGCAGAAAAAACACCTCACTGGTGACATGCAACTTTCTGTCTTATAATCAGAGATACACAGGAACTACAGGAGTTAAGAGAAATTATCTCATTCTACATGAATTTCCAAGAGAGAATGAATAACTAAAAACTAAGGCTCTCTGCAAATATTTCACTTTAAAGGGACATTATAAATACGCATTTTACCATCATCTTACCCTTAAACTCAGATTTTGTGCCTGGCTTCGCACTTTCACATGCTACACATTTGGTAGTGTCTGCTTTATTCTGTACTAGGCACACTTCACAGTCCCAGCTTCCCTCAGGCTTTTTGAACTTGTCCAGTCCTAGAGAGCTCCCAGAAGACACAGAGATGGGTACAGTGCTGCTACTAGAAGCAGGGACGGAGCTTCCTAAAAGATCATGGGGAAAATCATTAAAATGTTTAATTTTCATTACATAAGCACCTTACTGATACCACTAACTTTAATATTCTGACAACTTCCAATTAAGACACATAAAATGCCAGCAACGTAAACATTACGTTGTCAAAAACAGGACAGACCACTTGGATTTTTTTTAACCTTATAAATGCACAGCTTGCTCAAATTTTGCTCAGTGGTGACTGAGCTCCCTCTTAATCTCAAATTGAAACTTCTATGGTTTAAAAAAATAAAAACATTCTCAAATTAGGACCTAAAAGACTAAATTTTCCTGAAGAATCCAAAACTTCTTTAAACACCTCAGCACTCTATAACTTAAACTGCAGGCAATATCCTAACACACAAAATGCACAGCCACACGCCATACTGATTTCAAAGCACATTTTTGCACACAAGTATATCATACATTTCACAACGAAGCCTTCTATCTACTATGTTCACAACATGGCTGTTATATGCTAACTATTTAACAAACAGACACTAGTGTAGCTGGGATTGAGGATATAAAGATGAATTTTAAAATATTTTAACTTTTAAGGTGCTTATGGTCTGAAAGGGAAAAATAAAACACAAATGCACCATCACCAAATGGTGAATGATCTAAAACAAATGTGCAAAGAAGGAAGAAATGACTAAGACAAGAGGAGTATTCACAGAGGTGATAATTATATGTTGAAGCAGAACCAGCATGCTGTTAGGGAAAGGTAGCATTATGGGCAACTCACAAGGCATAATTAATGAAACGTAAGTGTGGAGAGTGAAGTCATTCGTTCTGTATCTGTACTTCTCTTAATAGTACCCAAGTGCTGTCACTTCTCCCATAGTTTCCTGAATCACCTCAGTATTTTAAAGATTCTTGCCAACAAATTATCTTGCCAACAAAATTGCTCCCTGAGGCTCTGTCTTTGGTCCACCAACCTTACAAGCTCTGATTATAACAGTTCTAATCTGTACCTGCAACCCACCTTCTCCTCTGAGCTCCATCACTGTAGTCTGTCTGTTCCAGCAACCATTTGGTTAGTTTGCCTAGGTAGCTCCTCATTCCCTGTAACATTTCTCGAATTTATTTCAATCTCTTCTTCTGACCCTTTTTCAATCCTGGTTCAAGTTCCCCTCATCTCCTGCTTGAATAGTAGCCTTCTTATTGAAACCTCTGGTCTCATTTCTTTGTCAGAGGCAACCTGTGCCATCTAATTTTTGTTTCTCCACTCTGGTTATTCCTTTAAAAGATTAACTGTGAAAATTTTATTACTGCCAGTCCCTTGAGTTTGCAGAGTTTGGTTTTAGGCTGTCTTTATTTACTCAATAACTACCCTCATAACTTCCAATATCAAAATGTGAGATACTGACTCCCAAACCTGTTATCTCCAGCCTTGAGAGTCCATGGTCTATATTAGTTTATCCAAAATCCATAAATATTATCTGTCAACCTCAGCAGCTTGAAATGAACATGTCTTCAACTGTACACAATTCTGTATTCTCTCCCATCTCCTTATTTGATTCTACTAGTATACATCATTATTTACTGCCTACACTACTCACAGGACTCCCTAAGTTGTCCTCCAAACTTAGCTGCCTTCAATGCCATTCTTAAAAAAGCCAACAGAGACTGATAAATTTGATCATTCTGCTGCTGAAAATAATGATTCATCAATTAATGAACAAAGTCCATGATCTTTAACACCTACATAAGCCTCTTTTGTGTTGGTAATTTAGAATTAATTTCAACTTCCTCATGCAGAGGGTATATCCTTTTTAAATGAGAAGGTGATGTGGAGATGGGAAGAAAAGGTATTTCAGAATAAAAATTCTGAAATCTTACAGAAATGGCCAGAAGGAATCAGAAATACAAAACCACAGTGTCACTTACAAATTATTTAAAAACTGATAAAAATTCTTCAGTAATTCTTTCAACAAGCAAACAGGAAAAACTCAAACCTGTCTTTATTTTTCTAGCTAAGCTAGAATTCAGAAATGATTCAGTTATTTCCTATCATTGCAATATCCCTGGCAGACAGAACGTGGCTATTGTATCACCATTAATATTCAGTTACAACATTTTCATAAAATATTATTGTCTATCCCTTAAAGAAATCACCCCTGTAAATGACAACTACACTTATTTCTACACAGGAAAATGATGAAATAATACTTTATTCTATATCAAGGTCTGAGAAAGACTGTCTCATTCTGAGATCTTTCAGTATCTACATTAGTCAATCTTGAAAAATATTATAAAGAGCAAGAAGTTTCTAATAAAATCCATAAAAAAAAAAAAAGATACACTAGGCTGGTTAACATACCAGCCAACTTATCCTAAGTAAACATAAGATATAGCCATAAGCAAGTCACTTTAACCTCAAGATGGTTTTAAAATATTGTGAAGAAATATTCATTCTGAACCATGACAAATACAACTACTTTAGGCTGTTTTACAGAACAAATTACAATGTTCTACTTAAGTAATGAGCAAAATTATTCCATATAGCTATCAATGTACCTGGTTTCTCAGACATACAGGCCACACATTTGTTGTCCTCAGCATTGTTAGAAATACAGCATACTGGACATTCCCAAGATCCCACAGGCCTTTTAAATTTATCTCCAAATCCTAAGGTACCAGAGGTAACAGTGCAGTTTGAAGATGAAGCAGTTGTAGTTACAGCACTTTCTGAAACCACTGTCAATGTCAGGGGTCGCTTCACACCAGTTCCAGGTTTGGGGGTTTCACAGGCCACACATTTCATTGCTTCAGGTTTATTTTGCACTAAACAGGTATCACAATCCCAAGATCCTATTGCTGGTTTAAACTTGTCTCCAAAGCCTGTTCCTGATGCAGAAAGAGCCGTTTTGACACTTTTGCTTGGTGTCCCAGTTCCAGTCTGTTTAGCGCTTTCTCCTGGTGTCAATTTTGCTGCTTGACAGGCTATGCACTTGGTGTCTGTAACTTTGTTTTGGAGCAGACATGTATCACACTGCCAGGATGTTCCAGCTTTTACACTTTCCCCAAATCCAACTCCACTAGAAGAAAAGGTACTTATTGCTGGTCTTGTATAAACTTCAGGGCTTGTGGTAGTAGGTTGAGCAGCAACAGAATCTACCTTTGGTGAGGCGAGACCTACGTTGGGGTGGGGGTGACAGGAAGAAAGAAAGGGATTTTCTAAACAAGGCATTAATTGTAATTACCAAAAGAAAACATATTTACCTTAATGCAGGGCTATACAATCCAAGATGGACAACTTCTAAATTGTTTTTCACCCATGCAATCATATTAAAATTAGTAAGTTAAGACATAGTTAAAATTCTAGAAAAGATGTATGCATCACTGTCTCCCTCTCAGAATTTGTAGTTGGATTCTCTCATCAGAACTAACTTACTGACATATACTATTGTCATTCACACTTTACTATACTGTGCTTTCCTGTAACATAGTCAAAGCCTTCCTTCTACATCTGCCTTCTTTCAGGTGTTCCCATGGCTATTCAAAATGACTTCAGTATCTTATCATTTTTCAATGTTTGAATCATAATACAGTGTTGTAGAAGCCTCTAACTTCAGCAAAACAAGCTGAGCTGCAGGCATAATTATTTGACAGATGTCCCTCCAAAGTACAACAGAGTGGTAAAATTTGTTTTTAACTATACTGAGCTCACATAAGCTTTAAAATTGTACCTTTCAATGACAAATCCCAACAAGGATGGACCAAACCTTCTGTAAGGCCCAGAAATATCAAAATGATTAAGATCCAGTCTAACCTTGTGGAGCAACAAGTCATGCTACTCAAATGTATGTTTACACAAAGTTCCCAAGTAGTAACTCAAACACAATGGCCTCAAACAGCAACCCAACATAATCTCAAATGTCTTTCACATTCTAAGTGTATTTTCTAACAAAATGAAGATGGATTTAAATAATTAAGGGACTTATATAGAACATGGTGGCTATAGGAGAGAATTTATTTTTTTTTTTTTAAACCAATGGTCCTCAAACTGAGCTATACCCGCAGCCCTTTTTCTTTTTTTAATATAGGGTCTCATTGGGTCACTAAGTTATATAGGCTGGACTTGAACTTGTAATCTTCCTGGCTCAGCCTCCCAGAGTGCCCTGACTGCAAGCATATGCCACCATGCCCACCTAGGATGAGGGAGATCTTTGTGCTGCCCAAACTACTGTCACTCAAGTCAACGAAGCTACATTTTATTCATTGAAATGACTTTTAATCCCTTACCTGGGAGCAACTAACTCTTTTTACACACACTGACACTATCAGTGATCCGTTTATCCAGACTTAAGTACTAAAGGAAAAGAAAAAGTATAGATAGTTGCTGTAGGCTTTCTAATGGTATCGGGAAATAATCTAGCCTACAGCTACTCTTAGGGTAAGGGCAAAAAGATTCCACATACTCCAGTTACTCCCAGTGGTCAACAATATATAATCTGGCAAATTTTTAAAAGTGATCGTCTCAGAAATTATAGACTTCTTTTCCTTCTATTTTGTCACCTTTTTCTAATATGGCCAGGCATAGTAAGGCAGACGTGGGGTCCCAGCTACTTAAGAGAATCAGGTAAGAAAATCCAAAAATGTAGGTCAACCTGGGCAATTTAAATTACATCTCTGTCTCGAAGGAAAAAAAAGGGCTAAGTGTGGTGGTGCCACCTATAGTCCTGGCACTCAGGAGGCCGAGGCAGGACAATCACTGAGAGTTGAAGGTCAACCTAGGTTACCTGATGAGTTCAAGGCCAGGCTGGATTGTACAATGAGACCTTGTCTCAAAAAATGAAATAAAATATGAAACAACAATACCACCACCACAAAAAAGAACAAAAAGGATTAAGGATGTGACTCAGTGGTAGAGAATACCTAGTTTTAATCCCCAGGACTACTAGAAAGTTAAAAGTAGACAGAATTATATATGCAAAGTGTGGCCCTAACTCAACAAATAAATGTGTACAATAAAACTACATACATGATGCATTACTAATTCTAGTACAGTATTTCTGGAATCACCATAAATGTGTAATACTACCCAAATTATTTCATTCCTGAGGCAGTATACACCACTTCAAAAAAAAAAAAAAAAAAAAAAAAAAAAAAAAAAAAAAAAAAAAAAAAAAAAAAAAAAAAAAAAAAAAAAAAAAAAAAAAAAAAAAAAAAAAAAAAAAAAAAAAAAAAAAAAAAAAAAAAAAAAAAAAAAAAAAAAAAAAAAAAGGCAGAAAACATATCCCATTATGCATGCACACATCTGCTGGGTAAATCTAAATCTTTTCGAAGCTATCAGGTTACATAACAGATGGTTATATATTCTTGTACACACCACAAAACTGTGGAGATTATCTCTGATTTCAAATCAAAACTTTATTCTTGAGAATTTCTATTCATCCACTTCAAATTATTATCTACTTTACCCTCATTTATTAAACATTTAAATAGATGTACTAAACTATAACACTGCACCTCATAAAATTAGTACAAATATTGTCAACCACGAAAATAAACTTTATTAAGTGCTAGCTCTCACATCTTATATTGTAAGCAAGTACTATCCTCTACATATATACAATTAAACAAACTTGTGCTTATTCCATCATATATCAAATGGAGAAAAAAATGAGAAGACAGCTCAATGAGTTCATCAGACAGAGAGTTCTGCTGGGGGTCATCTCCTTTTTTGAATATTGGTCCATCTCTATGTACAGATAATTCACTTCCCTCAGCTATACTTCCTTCTTTGATTTCAGGATTAGTTCAGAGTCCTTGAATTCCAAAGGAATGAGTAAAGGTTTCTAAGATATTTCCCATAAAATAATTAGATTTGACTACATTTATATTTAAAAAAACCAATCTCCTATGAAACGAATTGTAATTTTTACAAGGCTAAATTATAACACAAACAGTAAAATGAGATCATGACCTTGTAATTAAGACTTCCAAATATTTCAAGGGCAGCCATTATCTTACCAGGGCTTTTCAGAACATCTAGAACACTTCCCTCTTTTAGGACTTTTGCAGGTTTTAAAATGCTCTCATAATCTTCATTTTGCTTCTTACAGTTTGTACTGTTCACTGCAATGTTGTCTTGAGCTGTAATTTTTAAAGTTAGAAAAGATTATAATAAGAAAAAGCATTGGGCTTGAATTAAATGTATTAAAAAAAATCTTTCGAAGACTCTTTTGGGTCAATTTCTAAAACTTAGGAAAAAGTTGCTTTAATTTACTGAACAAAAAAAGTACAGGATTAATTTGCCATTACAATAAAACAGCAAAGATACTATACATTTCCTCACCAACCCCCATGGTCACAAAAAAGTAAGTATAAACTGTCAGCCATAAATTCATTGAAAAAGATAAAACTAAAACACTGGGGAAAATATGGTACCATTTTATAAAAAAAATTTTATAATCAAATTAAATTGCTTTTACTTTTTATAATCAAAATGGAGAAACAGCGAATTTGAGGTAAAATTTTAGGATTCTCTTACCATGCACTCATATAAAGACAGAAAAGGAAATAACAGAAACATTAGCTCCTGTCACAAAGTAATCAGTAGTGACATCATTTTTTTATTTGGGGGTGGGGGAGGGAGACCAGGAATCAAACTTATAACCTCGCACTTGCTGGGCAGGCACTACACCGCTGAGCTATATCCCTGGCCCAACGTCCCCATTTTTCAACCAGTTTTTTTAAATAAGAGAAGTGCTGAGAAGTAAAGGTGTAAAAATGACAGCACACAATTTCATACATGCTATCTATAAATGCATGCATAATCCATTCCTTAAAAAAATAAGAGTAATTTTTCAAATATAATGCAATACAAGGTTACATTTAACAAAGCTCAGGGATGGGCACAAGTGCCTGCCTCACAAGATCATCAGTTCGATCCCCAGTACCAAAAAAAGTACTAAAAAAAAAAAGAGTTACATTAACAATTACTCATTGTATTACTACTATTAAAGCATTACTAAAATTAATGTTTTCCTCATAACAAGTAATGAAATTGTTTAAGGTCTATTCCTCTTCAATCTACAGTGACACTAAAAACAACTTCACAGTACTTGCTACTTTCTACTATATAAAGCTGCTTCATATAATAATAATAATAATAATAAATACAGAACCTGCAAACATCAGTGAAGTTCGTATTTTACACCGTTTGCACAAGCTGTTCTCTTATCTTCCAGATAATCCAAAGCCAACCCTCTCTACCTTCTATGTACTGGCTCGTTTTTTAAATATATCTTTTAGGAAAGGACAACCTAATTTTCAAAATTCTAAAACTCAACAAATATTTTGAAAAGACAGTACTTTTGTTTGGACATAGTAGCACATGCCCAATTCCTATCTATTCAAGAGACTGACACAGGAAGTCATAAATTCAAGTTCAGCTGGGGCAACATGGAAATATCTCATCTAAAAAAACAAAGAAAGGGAGAGGAGTGAGATGGGGAAGGAAGAGAAGGGAAGGAATTTGGTAGGAGTAGAAGGAAAACCCAAATACTTTTGAAGCAGTGGTGGCAAATCTATGGCGCGTGTGCTGAGGTGGGCTGTTTTATCACTAAAAGCTTTAAAAGGTTTGCCATCGCTGTGGTAGAAGAATGGCTACCAAATGATGTGGCCGTAACATGTCTCTCTATTCCTACTACACCCCTCACCCTCAGTGCACTTCTGTCATAATACCCCAATACAATCGTGCTGGCATATAAAAATCAGTAAGTTCTTAAGTTCTTACTACATTTAGAATAAAATCCAATTCTTCAGCATAGTATTCAAGAACTTACAGGATTTAAAGCTACTTCTCCAATCTCATGACAAATCATCTACAATTAACAGAGTACGCCATACTTCTGTTCTTGTTCCTATGCTCTTGCACTTGGTCTTTATTTCTTCAGGAAAATGTCACTAAAACTTCATGACCTCAGTAACTCAGTTCAAATGTTTTTCCATTTCCCAAACAATGAAAACTACCACAACAATACATTTTAATTAACTGATTACTCATTTCTTTATTTTGTTTTGAGACAAGTTCTATGTAGTTCAGGCTACCTTTGAACTCACTATGTAGTTCAAGTTGGCTTTGAACTCACGGCATCCTCCTGCCTCAGCCCTCCCAGTTTTGGGATTACAGGCGTGTGCTGCCACATCTGGCTTCTAAATATCAGTTTCTTCAGCCCAGAAATTATGCGTACTATCTGCATATATAAGCATATAACTTACAAATAAAAATGTGAATTAAACAGTAAAGATTCATCACAATTAAAACAGTCAAACCTTAAATTTGAAACTTCATTTACAACAAATTTGTCCACTTATTTTTTTAACAAAGATGGTGGCTACATTTGCTACTCTATCTGCTCAAAACTAAACTATAATAGCTTTCTATCTCTTGAAGATAATAGCTTTTTAATTAACAGCTAATTTAACTGAAAGAACAGCATTTAAAACAATTGCCAAAGGTAAAAGCAAGAATTTGAAATACATGCAACTGTGTTTTTGCGAAAATGTTTACTTACCTGAACTACTTGTAATTGGTTCTGAAGTACTACAAGAGCCAGAAATTTCTGTTTTCGCAACAGGCATACTAAAAGTAAATCTAATCTGTGAAAAGCAAAAGAATATCAATTTGCTTTTAAACAGAATATAGTTTAATACAACTCAAACAGTTTATTAAGTTTCACCTATTTTTAAATATACAGTTTCACATTTCACAATTTCTAAAACTGGAATTCATAAGCTGGGTACTGTGGTGTGCACCTACAGTGCCAGCACCCAGGTGGATAAAGGAAGAGGATCACTTAGGCCCTTGAGTGAGACCAGCCTGAGTAACACAGTAAGATGCTGCCTCAAAATCAGTGGGTTGAGGCAAGGGTGGTGACACATGCCTGCAATCCCAGCACTCAAGAGGCTGAGGCAGGAGGACTGCTGTGAGTACAAGGCCAGCCTAGGCTAGATAGTGAGTTCAAACCAGTCTGAACTACATAATGAGACCCTGTCTTGAAACACAAAAACAACAAAAATTAAAATTTTAAAAAAGCAGCTGGGGGGATAAGGGGTAGATATAGCTCAATGATAGTGCACTTGCCTAGCATGTATGAAACCCAGATTGAATATCCAGCACAAAATAGTTACACACACACACACATACATATATATATATATTACGATTCTTATATTAAATGATGTCATAGTGTCATAGTTTTAATTTCTTAGATGTTTTAACCTCTCAATACAGTACATAAAATGATGGTTGTACTCTCAATGGCTAGTTCTCAGTATCTGAATGCTATTTTTTTCTAATAAAAGTATGAGACTTTTATTAAGACAACTGATGGCAAGGAAATTACGTTGCATGTATAACACCTAGTTGTGACAGAAAATTATGACACAGTTAAAAAGAAAGGAAATGTTTTAAAATGATCTATATGGCAAATCTGGGACAACCCGAACATTTAAACTTTATTCTTATCCAAAATGTTTTTTGACCATTAAGAAACAAATACAAATTGTACGATAATAATAGTCCATCATTTTTCAAGATACAAGATGATACAAGAGACATTCATAATAACTACATGCAACGCGATTTAGTTTATCAGGCAGGTCTTAGTCTTTTACTGAATCTAGGACTAACAGAAATAAAACAGCAGTTCAGGGACAGCTGGGGATGACAGGGAAATCTAAATATGGACTATATTATTGCATCACATTAAATTTCTCTTGGGTATAACTGTACCCAAGATGGCAAAAGAATGTCCCTCTTCTTAGAGGACACACGGAAAAGCACTAAATCAGTAATGGGAAATCTTTTAGAGCTTTCAAGGTAACAAACAGTAAGCCGGCTGCAGCACATGTGCCACAGATTTGCTACCACTGTACTAAGTGAATCAGGTGCCTGCATTTCAACTGTCAAATGGTACAGAAAAAAATGTACACATAAAGTGAAGAATATGAGATTGTTCATTTAAGTTTTCTGTACCTTGAATATTTTTTAAGTTGGAAATAAGAATTGTTTCTTACTACCAACAACATCATAGATTGTATAATACAACATGGCCTTGAAATCAATAAACATGAAAAACTCCATGCTTGCTACTTACAGATGATGGAGATAGTACAACTGCCTCAGTGGATATTACAATTGGAGATGAAAATCTAAACACAGGGCTGCCAGTGTTGCTTGCAGAGGTCATTTGTACCTGTTATTTTTCCCAATCATTAAGAAATGACACAAAAAGTTATTTAAAAAAAGAAAGAGATGGACAATATAAACAGATCTTAAGAAAATTACTTCATAAAGAAGATACACATATGTAAACATCATATTGTTTCATTAGTGTGGCAAGCTGAAAGAAAAAAACATGTATATGTATATAAGAAAACAGTTAAGATAGTTATGCTACTGATTTCTCTGAGTTCGCTGAAGAGAAATATTTGTACTGGTATTTTTGGACAATTGAAGGCAAATGTCTTGTGCTCTGGGTGAATCATTTGGGGTGACAATGAGCAATGTACTACCATTGTTACCCCCTCACTGACATGCTTTGAAATGTTATCGTAGCTTTTTTCTTCTTTCTTTTTATTTGAATAAAATGGATTTGAAAAAATAAAATACACTAAAAAAAGAAAAAAGAAAAAAAAGTATTTCAAAGAACTTAAAAGCATTCTTGTTCCTTTTAAATTTAAAAGTCATTTTTAACTTGTGGCACAATGAACAAAACCTGCTATAAAATTTGGGTACCTTTTGGAAGAACTTACACAACCTTGGAAGTGGACATTTAAAGGAGAAAAATAATGTCTCAAGACCAGATTCAAGATGCTAATCCTACCTGAAAAGTAAAACTCTGCATCAATGCCTACCAAAACAAAGTATCTTATTGGAAATATTGTTTGGAAACTTACAATCATCTTTTTCTAATGTACTGCATAAAGGCTAAAGAATATTTTCACAGTAATGTATATAAGACAGTTGTGCATTTTTTAAGAGTAAAACATTTTCACTTCTCTCCCAACTATGCATTGTTAATCACTGCTTTTGAAAAACACTGAATTTTCTAAAGAAAAGAATACAAACAAAAATCACCTCATTTACACAATGGTTCAGTACCTTGTTTGTTAATGACTGAGAAGGACTGAAGGATGATGGACAGGAAGTTGTAATCGCAGGAGAACTAAAATTGAAGGTAGGCAGTGAAGAACTGGAGATTGGTAGAGATATTTTTGGTAATACTGGTATGTCCATTTCCTAAAACACAACATGGTTTATAATGATATTTTCTATTTTTCATGTCATTCTTTGATCTTTAGGTAGAACTGATGAAGTCCTAGGCAAATTTAGAATGGGAAAATGGCAGCAGCATCATGCAATATTAATAATATGGTCTTTTAAATTACAAAAGAAAATCTGAACCCAGCTGTGCCACCAACTGCTACATAACAGAGAACCTAACTGCTCTCAGAACCAATTTTCTCACTGGTACTGAGATAAGAAAGTGTTTCTCTATACCACACCTGTAACACAAAACATAAAAGCTATATAGTATATAGTCTTGGCATGTGAAACAAGCATTTACCAACCACTGGAAGCCGTGAGTAGTGAGCCATATTGATTTTTAACCCACTAGATGAAAAACATCCCAAGTCTATCCAGTAACTCAATGAGAAAAACAGTTCCACTTCTGCTCGTGTTATAGTAGCTTATATCCAACCAACGTTCTGAGTGATAATTACAAACTCTTATAAAAGATATATTAAAAAAATACTATAAAAATTGGAGAGCAACCAAGGGCAAGGAAAAACTAGATGGCAAAGCACACTTGGAAGAAAGGAAGAGCACCCAGTGAGCTTCCTTATCGCTCCATGAGTACAAGTGAAAGTTTTCTGACAGAAAACTGTAAACCTGCTAAAGAATCAGAGGAAGAGCCTGGAGTGACCATAGCAACCAGTAAATGATGCAAAAATAGAGAGCCGCAGAAGAGGTCCCCAAAGTCTGCAAGGAAACCAAATGTCCCTTGGGCCAGTAAATTATACAGGTATAAGCAGATACACCAAGGAACCAAATCAAACTAGAATTTCAACTGCTGCCTACCAGAGTTGAGATAAATTCACTACCGACTAAAATAATCTGAATATTTCAAATGGTGCAGTTTATTGCGCACAGATCACATCTCAATAAAGCTGATCACAAAAAAAGGCAAAACAAAGACATTTTCATTTTTCATTTTTTTCCAGATAAAACTAAGAACCTGGCTGGCAGACACAAGGTCGTAAGTCCAATCCCCAGTTAAAAAAAAAAAAAAATGACACACTAAGAACCTGTTGTCATAGAGCATGCTTTATAAGTTCTTCAGGCTGAAGAAACATCATCAAACAGAAACAGATTTCATAAAGAAATGGAGAATATGTGAGCAAACATAAAACACTTAATTTCTTTAAAATACACAAAGTGGGGCTGGGAATTTGGCTCAGTGGCGTACGCGCCTGTCTGGCAGGTGTGAGGCTGTGAGTTCGATCCCCAGTGCCGCAAAAAAATAAATAAATAAATAAATAATAAAATAAAATAAAATACACAAAGCTATAAGAATCAAAAAGTATATATTGTGGGTTTGCAGCCTGTTCCGGTGTTATACAAATGATCAGTATAGCATAAAATGCCAAGGAAGAAGAACAGAAAACTCTTAACTATACTGCTGCAAGATTTTTAAACTTTACACCAAGTGACACAATAGTAACATAGCAGTCGGGAATAAGTTAGACAGATACTATGATCAAGAGGAACATTAACAAATGCAAAGAGGTAAAAGTTAAAAGCAGACAAATAAAACAGAGTAGGAGCCAGACATGTGAGTGCACACCTGTAATCCCAGCACTTGGGAGGCTGAGACAGGATGGTTACCCCAAGTTCAAGGCCTGCCTGAACTACATAAATGTGACAAAATAAAAAATAATAAAATGGAACTCTACTAAACATTAACTGACACCAAAAAATGCATTTTTCAAAAGGAGCAAGAGAAAGAAAAATGGGAAAAATAAAAAACAAACAAGAAATGGTAAGATCTTAATCCAACAACATCAATAAATACGTTAGTATTACGTTAACTATACATGGGTTAAAGCATTCCAATTAAAAGATAAGACTCAATTATATACTGTCTACCTAAACTTACCTTAAAGAGGATAAAAGTAAATGAATGCAAAAAAGATACACCCTACAACTAGTAAGCATAAGACTCACTCTAACAATAGTACAATAGCTGCATGAATACCTAGGTAGATTTCAAGGCAAAGCATATTTCTAAAGATTTTTAAAGAATATTTAATATTAAAAGGAAAAATCATTAAATAGTCACACAATAAAGGCAAGGTTAATGTTCTAACAAAGGTGTCAAACTACATGAAACAATAATTGATATAATTAAGGAAGTAAAGATAAACCCAACCAATACAAATCGACAATTTTAATCATCGCTCAGTAATTTAACAGATTAACCACACTGCCTCCTCAAAAGAAAACTGAATAAAACCAAAGATCTAAGAAGTCCTAACAGTCATCTTATTAACTGGCAGAGCATTACCCCCAAACAAATACTAGAAATCTATCCGAGATTATCAATCTGAACATATGCTGGGCTACACTGAAAAGCCAATACATTTTAGAGCATGAAATCCTGATTTCAATCTTTCTCTAACTATAAAGTTAAACTAGAAATTAACAAACACCAATCAAATATTTAGAGGTTAAATATATCTTTAATTCATGGGTTAAATACAAAATAAAGTGGAAGAAATTTAAAAAAACAAACTATTTAAAGGCAAACAAAAGACCGTTTTGCAGCTGGAGGTCAGGCAACATTTCTTAGAATAAAAACAATAGTAGAAACAATAAGGGAAAAAGATGAATTTAAACATAAAATTTGCAACAACTGCTGATCAAAAGATACTGTTGAGAAAACAGGCAGGGTCAGAGCTATAGCTCCATGGCACAGCACTTGCATGGCAAATGAAAGGCTGAGTTCAATTTCTGATACAAAAAAAAAAAGAGGGAAGCCATAATGAGAGAAAATATTTTAACATGCACCTGACAAAGTACTTGCACCCAGAATTTGTACTGAATAAATTTGATAAAATTGTCACTGTTGTATTATCTTATACAAATTAATTGTTGGTCAGTCTGTATTTAAATAAATGAACTGGTAAGTGGTTAATACTCTAAAGGAAACAAACACTTAAAAATATATTTTATAAAAATGCTCATAGCAGCTTTATTCAAAACAGCCACAAATGAACACATACATAATAAATAATCGTATATATGTGAAATTTCAGAAAAAGCAAAACCACTATATGGTGGAAAAAATGAGAATAGTGATTACTCTATGGTTAGAGGTGATAGGAATAAACTGGGAAGGAACATAAGCACACTTTCTGGGATGACAGAAATGTTCGGTATTTCAACAGGGGTCTGGGTTACATAGGTATAAATATTTGTCAAATGCATTAAATGGTAAATTTAGGAGTTTTACATTTTACTACATATAAATTTCTGCTAAATTAAAAAACAAAGATTTAACACTACTATGAAATGCACTGCTTTCAATTTGCTTTGAAATGTAAAAACAAAAGGAGTTGGACAGATCGCTAATTGACAAAGCCAATATAACTAATCCAAAGTGCTCTGCACGTGTATTACTGTACAATTAATTCAACATTTCTAATGCTTGAAACATCATAATCAATTTGGGATGAGAAAGGCAGACAATCTTAAGATGCATCTGGCCATATACAAGGAAATTTCTTTCCTCTCCAACTTCTAGCCTTGCCTTATTGTCCTGCCTTTAGAACCCTCGAAACATCAACTGTATAACCTGTTATCTCATACTAATTCATTAAGCCACAAACCTGACCACACTGGTTCTTTATATCACTGACCTTGAACTTATTCTGTAATTGGATTCTTATGCCCCCAAGTTTTAACTTAAGAGAACCTAAGTGGGTCCAACTAATTTAGGAGAAAAGCCAAGAATTCTACTAAGTAGATGTTTACAGACACCTCAAGTTGAATACATAAATTATCAAACATTTGATGACTTACTACATATTATCTGTCATACCTTCACATGAGTTATTTCACATGAGACAAACTGGTGCATAGGAAGAAAATAGGGCAAAGTCACATGGCCTAATATATAGTGATTAAGTGGTGGCTATCCCATGGACACAGTTCAGTGCATTTATTCTTAGCCCAGATTACAGGTAAGGAAACTGAAGAGATGCAGAGATGAAGTTGACCAGTCACCCAGCTATTAAATAATCAGCAATCAATTAAGTTTCTCCAAACTCAGGCTCATTATATTCTTCTCATCTCTACTATACCAATCAGCTTTTTAATTACTAAAACAACTGACATCACAGTCCAGGTAAAATGCCTTTTAAGAAGTTTACTGACTATAACCCTTATAAATTTGGAAAAACTAAAACACTCTTACCATCTTACATTATAAAATGGGCTATTTTTCTAAGTACAGATATCTGTTACAGATATCTTAACTGTTTAGTGAAACAAAATACAGCAATTTCTATTAAGTAGTAACTGTATCTGAAAACAGCACAATTTATATTCCATCAGAGAAATAAATATCCCATTTGACTTTTCCTGAAGGCCCATTAAAAGATCAAAAAACTCAGTGCTTTACCAAAAATTCTTACTATAACTCAACGAAGACACTAGTGATCTGAATGTTCTTGATCTGTGAACAACAAAAAAATCCACTGTGTTCAAAACAGTTATGGTATGTATCTCTAAACCTATTTTATTAAAGGAAAGTGGGCAGAAAATTGAGCAACTATCCTATTAGTACAGTACCTCTCCCAGAAATCTGGAGGATATGATCTAATGTGAAAAAAACCAGGGATGGAAAGGGTTGGGTGAGAGGCATCCTGGGATGCAAAAGTGACAGTTGGCAGTTGGCCAGAATGGAGGAGGGTCCAGGGGAAGGGAGGATGTGATTAAGACAATGGGGGAGGGGAGCTCATCAAGTTCTTCAGAGATAACACTCGTAAGAACAAAAGTAAATGAATAAATAAAACTCCAAAAGGTCCCAACATAGCAAACTGACACTAAACAGATATCTGAATCACAGCTAAAACTAAGTGACAGAGATCAACCTGGGCTCCACAAGATCTTAAGAGATTTTATCTTTAAAAAACTAAAACCGAAGGAAAATGAGCAAATTTACATAACTTGTATCTGTCAAACATCAATGTTTTCATCCATACAAGGCTAACTTACAAAAGGCAGAGTTACACACATTGGAGAAAATTTTTAAAGCCTTATGAAAATCAAATACCAAATTCTTAATACATACTCGTGGTGGCAAACCTATGGCGCACATGTGTAGCCAGGTATTTGTTACCATTAAACGCTCTAAAAAGACCGCCATCACTGTAAACAAACTACTTCTTTGGGGGTGGGGATACTGTAGGTCAAACCCAGGGCTTTACACACACTAGGCAAGCATTCTGCCACTGAGCTAACATTTCAAGCCCAGGCAACCTATTTCTTTTTTTTTTTTTTTTTTGGTGGCACCGGGGATTGAACTCACAACCCCGCGCCTGCCAGGGCAGGCGCTTAAGGCACTGAACCAAACTCCCGGCCCTGGTTTTGTGAGGCAGGGTCGCACTATGTAGCTCAGGCCGGCCTTGCGCTCACGTTGTAGCCCAAGCCGGCCTCGAACTCACAACGCTCCGCCTACCTCAGCCTCCCGAGTGCTGGGATTAAAGGCGTGCGCCACCACGCCCGGCTCCTATTTCTTAAATGTAATTAATACTCTACATTAAAATCCAACAAATTAATTTGCTACAAAAAGTACAGAATTGTATGACTGATGGCATCACAACTGAAATTTTCTTTCAAGATGGTACAATACAGAAAAGCATTCCTTCCCTTCAGAATACTCCAGAAGCAGAGCAACGTGGAGAACCTAAGGGAAAGAGATGAGCCCCAGACCAGTAAGTGAGCTTAACCCTTAACAATCTCAAACACCATGGCAATGCAGACTATGTGGCAGATAAAAGAAAATGCCAGGAAGTCATGATTCTGCCAAAACAGATGCAAACTACAGCCAATTCGTAAATGGAAAGATAAAAAGCAAAAAAGAAAGCCTCTCTCTTTTCAGATATCCACAAAAGAAAATACCAACAGACATGAAGAAAACACTAGGACATCCAAAAAATTTCTACCAAAATATGAATTCATAGTCAGCAGAAGAGATCTAGTGAGCTAAATAAACCTTAAAAAAAAAAAAAGCTTAAGTGATCTAACCTGGCTCAAGTCATTTATCAAAAAGAATGAAATGGCCCCTAGTGTGGTGGCATACGCCTACAATCCCAGCAAGCAAACTCGGAAGGCTGAGGCACAAGGATCAAGGGTCATTGTGAGTTCAAGGCCAACCTGGGCTACAAAGTGAGTTCAAGGCTAGCCTGAACTACATAGTGAAACACTCTCTCAAGAAGATGACAAGTCGGGAGTTTGGCTCAGTGGCTTAAGCGCCTGCCTGGCAGGCTCAAGGTTGTGAGTTTGATCCCTGGTACCAGGAGAGGGAAAAGATTAAAAAAAAAAAAACAACCTAAGACTTTAGGCCCGGAAATTTGGCTCAGTGGCTTAAGTGCCTCGCCTGGCAGGCGCAAGGTTGTGAGTTCAATCCCCGGTACTGAAAAAATAAAAATAAATAATAAAATCACCCTTTCAAAAAGATAAAAAACAAACAAAAAAACAAAACAAAACAAAAACAGCAGATAAACAACTTGTCGTTCCCTGTAATCTATTTCATTACCAGATAAATATCCTAGAGAAAATACTGCATATGGGCAGAAGAAAAGGTACTTAAATATTCACCTTGGCATGTATTGGGAATCAAGTCAGATAAACGCTGATAGCAGAATGGTTTAATTGTAGTAAATCTTCAGGCCACATAAATCCATAGCAATGAAATTATAACCTACAATTACCTTTCACAACGTAAATCACAGAAAGTAGAAAAGACAGAAACTGGGCTGGGGATTTAGCTCAGCAGCATAAGTGCCTGCCTGGCAAGTGTGAGGTCATGAGTTTGATCCCCAGTACCACAAAAAAAATAAAATAAAAAGAGAGAGAAACAGAAACTATGTATGACAACATCAATCATTTAAAGGTATAGGAAAAAACCTTACAATAATATTCCAAGGTTCAAATAATTCAAAGGCAATGTTTTATTGGAAGAATATGTTTTTGTTGTAGTGTATGACACTCAAGAAATTTAAAGTTCTACATTGGTTTAGGGTTTTTGGCACACACACTTTGAGGAGTCTGTTTCAACAGCAAATCAGTTCTTACTCTGGGTCTCCCTAAAGCCCACCCACCCAGCTCTTCCCTTTTTAACAACCACATATTAAAGCTTTATAAACCTCAAGAGTATTAAGTACATAACCCTACCTCTTCCTCCAGAGGTTTAGAAGCAACAAAGCGTGTTCTCTCTCGTCTCATCTTGCCACCTCCACCACCTACTCCAGAAGATAAACCATTGGCTGCAGGAATACTGAAATTTGGGTATGAAAAGCCACTAGCAAATAAAAAGAAAATCAAAACAAATTGATATATTATTTTTGTCCATAACTTGTTAAATAAATACCTAAACAGCAGAACTGCTAACAAAATATTCAGCTGAATGTAATTTTTAAAACTGACAAATGTGCATGAAGTTTCTACTTTTATTTCTCAAAATGTTTTCATAACTCAAAAATGGACTATACAAATTAAATACAAAGAAATTCAGTTGTATGTAAAATGGCATTACCTTTCTTGTTCTCTATTTTGTCTGAGTGTCATATTTTTTTCATATCCAGTCTAGAAGAAAAAATAGTAATGTAATTTTTAATGTCATCCTTCCTATACATTTTAGTAGCTGGAATCAGGAATTTGATGAATTTTTTTTTAGTTATTAAGCCCTGAAATTTATAATTTAGGCCCTGCATTATGAATGGCAAACAAAAGCTAGAGTGTGATTATATATACAAAATAATATCATTGATAGGTTGGGAACATGTCTGTAATCCCAGCACTCAGAAGACTGAGGCAAGAATTCAAGGTAAACCAGAACTACATACACAGCAAGATCCTGTCTCAAAAACACAAGGAAAAAAAACAGGAGAAGAAAACACAAACATTCTAGACATGACAACTAAATGCAGAAAACGGGATTTTTTTTCTTTCTTTCAGGAAAACTGTCAACATCTAAATAACACCTGTAGGTAAGTGTTACACTAACATTAAATGTCTGGGTTCAATCACTGTTAGGCAGTATGTAAGAGGATTCCTTATGTGCAGGATAGAGAAAAAGGGCTGAGAATATAGCTCAGCATTCCCTGGTTTGATTCCGGGTGCGGGGGGTGGGGGAGTGGGTTTTAATGTTAGTTAAAGCGTAGAGAGAAACGCGAGAAAAAAAGCCTGGTGGCTGAGGTAGGAGTATTGTGAATTCGAGGTTGGCTTAGGCTACAACGGGAGCAAGGTTGGCCTGAACTACATAGTGCAACCCTGCCTTGAAAAAAAATAGGGCTGGGAGTTTGGCTCAGTGTCTTAAGTGCCTGCCTGGCAAGCGCAAAGTTGTGAGTTCGATTCCCTGGTACCACAAAAAAAAAAAACAAAAAAAACAAAAAAAACACAATGTGCCCAGCAATTGAAATCTTTGGCATAAATTCAAGAGAAACAACAAAGTACGTCCACAAGACGGAAAAAACAACAAAAAACCATTTGTACACAAATGTTCACAGCAGCATTTTAATTATTAAAGAGCAAGAGAATTTGGGGGACATGAGAGCAAAATGATGAAAATGCTCTAAATTTATGATGCTAGCTGAATATAAGAACATACTAAAACGACGTAACTATAAGCTGTAGGTGAATTATGTATTATGTGAATGATCTTAAGAAACAAAAAAACTGTGTAGCCAGGTTAAAAGTTCAAAGTATAGAAAGCTAAAACCAAAAGAAATGTATGAATCTTTCTTGGATCCCAGTTCAAACAAGGAGCTATAAAAAACGTTTTAAGCTGGGCATGGTGGCGCAAGCCTGTAATCTCAGCACTCGGGATGCTGAAGCAGGAGGATCCTTGTGAGTTTGAGACCAGCCTGGGCTACAAAGTGAGTTCAAGGCCAGCCTGCATAGTGAGACCCTGCCTCAAAAAAACATAGGGCCGGGGATTAAGCTCAGTGGCTCAGGCACTTGCCTGGTAAGCACAAGGTCGTGAGTTCAAACCCCAGTACCAAAAAACAGAAACAACAAACCATTTTAAGTTCAAATGAGAAGTGAAACTGAGGGGTGGGGTGGGGGGCGGTGAGGAAGGGATAAGAAAGGGGGAAAAAAAGGAAAAAAATACAATGGAAAGAAAGCTCTTATAAATAAGGAGGGGGAGACAGGTTGAAAGAAAGGAAGAAGGATGGGAAAAAAGTACCAGCAACATATATCAGGCACAGGTACAAATTCCCTATGATGAATGTGATCATTATGTATATCTAAAATGTACTAATAAACTTAAAAAAACAAGAAAAAATAAAAAGATCTACCACATTCTTAGAACTTCCTTGATAATATTCCCTGATAACTAGTTTAGCTTTTTCTCCCATTTTAATCCAGGTGAATTTTATTTTTTCTCTAAATCATCTGTTTTATTTACCTTTTGCTTATTTTCTATTTAGATGGTTTTATTTTTTATTGATATGCAGATGCCCTTATATGGACAGCTTTATATACTATGGATATTATCTCCTCCTATATAAATATAGCAGATATTTTTAAAAAAATTTTAAGTGGTCTAGGAATTAGGTAATACAGTATTAAAGACTTAACATTTATCTCCAAAGTTGAAGTTATACAGAAGAAAGCATTTAAAAGCATGCCAAAGTACTTGGGGGATGAAAAGTCATGATGTCTGAAATTTACTTTCAGGTAGTTCAACAACAATATAAACAAGACACAAAAATAAAACAATGCCAAAATTAATCCAGGTGGTGAATATATACTAATCTTTAGTAAACACTAATTTAGGATTTGATCAAGGTAAAAGATGTTTTAGAGACACACCAATTCATAATCATCACTAATTATCAAGCTTTACATATTATGTAATTGCCAGACTATAATGTTAAGAGTAGTAGTGCTTTCTTTATTTTCACTCATTCCCATCAATATTCAAAGACGAATGAAAATAAACACAAGCCGGGAGTGGTGGTGCACACCTTTAGTCCCAGCACTCAAGAGGCTGAGGTAGGAGAAGCGCTGTGAGTTCAAGGCCAGCTTGGGCTACAATGCGAGCACAAGGCCAGCCTGAGTTACATAGTGCGACCCTGCCTCAAAAAACTAGGGCCAGGAGTTTGGCCTAGTGGCTAGCGCCTGTCTGGCAGGTGCAAGGTTGAGAGTTCAATCCCCAGTGCCACAAAGAAAGGAAAAAAAAAAAAAAAAGAAAAGAAACACATACTCACATTGTCCTTTTTATCAATTCTCTGATTAGTCTTCCTTAACTCCCCAGATGGGGTTAGAGATGGCTTAAAATAAACAGTTCTATTTGTTGCTATGGAAATTGGCTTTGGGGTCATAAGTCTCTGGACAGGGGGATGCTGAGAGTCCACCTTAGAGGGAAACAGAAATTGAAGACAAACATTTTCATATGTATAGCAATGACTCATGAAAAATATTTGACAGTAGCTAATGTGATCTAGAGACCATGAGTACTTCTAGATACTCAGTAGATGCAAATAAATACTAACTGGAGAAACTATATAGAAAACTAACAATAACCGAACAAAAGGTATATATTTATTTATATGCACGTACGCAAATATATAAAATTCTGTATCTTTCATAGACTAAATTTTATTCCAAACTCAATGACTTTTTATGAAAATATACACAGGTGCACAAAGAAAACAAAACTAAGTGATATACAAAGCAGTTACATCTAAGCTTTCACTGGAATTTTCAGTATATTTCTAAAGCTGGTTTTTCTCACATTTCCCCCAAATTACTATCTATATTTTCTTTATCTGCAACTAAGATATTTTGGCCAAATATAAAAAAGTTTTAACTGAATACAAGGAAAATCTCCTAAGTCGGTTTTCTCCCCACTGTGATTTACAAAATAAGCCAAACCAAAAATCTTACAATGTAAGTCTAATCAGATGTGGATGGCTGACAGTGTAATGCAGGGGATTCCAACACAGAAAACTCCTAGATTCTGAAATGAACAAATTTTACTAAGTTCAGTACACATGTGTTTTGTTAACAGTCCTTTGCTACAGTGAAACAGTAAAAATCCTGTTGTTGTAACATCACTAGAAAGCCAAGACCTACTCTGCAGAGATTGTTATGCTATGAATGGAATCCTTTCACTGAGCAACAGCTGTGAACAGCACTGGTTTCCAGTTACTAACTCTTCTCTAAATTCTTTTCATAAATGACCTTACAACTCAATGAGACATTCTATTTTGTAGTCTATTTAGTTATACACGTGAAACATGAACTACAATACTGCATTTTTGCTTTTCCTTTTCTAGCACCCATTAACAAACTTTTATTTAAATATATTCAACCATCAGTAAGATTTTTTGTTATCTATCGAGACAGGTTCTCACAAAATTGGCCTCAAACTTGGGACTCCTCCTGTCTTAGCAGCCCAAGTAGCTGGAACCACAGGCATGCACCACCACATCCAGCTATTAATTACTTTCACTGACAATAAGCACAAGGTTAAACTTTTACTTCTTTTGTAACAGTGTGACACAAAGGGGGATCTGAGAAAAGTTAAGAGCTTAATCAACCCAATAATGGCTTTAATAAAATATCTACTGCCCAATTACAAACACCTAAGTAATTCTAAGAATTGGAAAGCAACACTAAGAAAAAAAATTCAATCTTAACATAGTGCGACCCTGCCTCAAAAAATCAGGGCCAGGAGTTTGGCTCAGTGCCTTAAGCGCCTGCCCTGGCAGGCGCAAGGTTGTGAGTTCAATCCCCAGTGCCACCAAAAAAAAAAAAAAAAAAAAATTCAATCTTAGCTTTCTTCTCTGCAACAATTTCAGTGACAATAATTCAAATTTTTATTTTTCCCACAGTATTCTACAAAATCTACATGAAACACATAAAATACACTAACAGTACCAACACATTTGCATTCTATATTTTATTAGCTCTACTAACCCAGAAATATATTTTGGCTGGCTGATAAAATAGGTACCAAACTAAAATTCTATCACACAAAATAGATTTGGTATAATGTCATCTAACAAGTTTGCCAAAAGGACTAGGTTCAATGAAAGTTTCAGTTCACTGAACATCTAATTACTACACATTTCAAACTTTATTCACTCCCATTTTACTGATCAAAAGGTAAGAGCAAGCTATAAAAACTACCAAGAACCTGAAGATGGAAATGCCAAATCACCAAAAACTAATGAATGGGTACCTCTCAGAACATGTATATCCAAGTAAAAACAAGCTCATTTTCAAATATATTCCTTAATGACTATAAACTAAAGTCAATTTTTGTATTTACTAACTTTAAATACAACAAAGTTGCCAATATGTACTTTGAATAACTATCTTACCTTTTGTCTTTTGCCCCAAAAATCTGTGGTGTCTATCCCACTCCTATCAAGAGGCTGAAAAAAAGTAAAATAGTAAGCATTAGAATAGATGGGAAACTGAAAAATACAACTCCCATCATGTAATAGGCTTAAAAGTCAACTTACAGAATTCAGAGAAGAAACAGATGGAATTCTTTTCACATCCTATTAAGTTAAAGTAACAATTTATTTGTTTGTGAAAATAAAGATTTTCCACTGAATTCACACTTCCTTACACTTCTACATGTAACTATGATTTTAAAAACTTACCGCTAAAGGGCTTGACATCTTCTCTAAAGATTGTAGTATTCGCCGAGCTGTCGAACTGGTCACACCGTAAGACTGTGTGTTAAGTTGCTTAGCTTTCATCTGTTTTCTGACTGGTGCCTGCAAAGAAAACTCTGCATTATCTGTTGCAATGTAAAACTGAAGGCACCTATCTATTCCTATGTAATGAAATTATGTACAAAATAGAATGGCTTCCCAAACCAAAACAAGATTAGTGTATTGGCAGCAACCTACCTGGGAGAAGTCATCAAAAGTTTAGGTTTCTTTTCCTTCCTAATGTCTTCATTAAAAATCCAATTCTCTGTCTGACAAATTACTTTTATAACTAGAAGTGATACAACAGCATACACTCCTATATGTCTTTTGTCTTACATAGTAGAAATGGGACAACTGGCAAGGAGTCCTAGCAACACCTTGTCCTACTTGCCCTTAACATTTAAACCAAAGAATATTAAATTAATAAAAAATGAACTACAGTGTCTATTATCCTGAAAATATTAAATTTCAAGATAGCTAAGAGGGACTGCATATTCCCCTGCAACTGAAATTTAACGTTTTGATACTAATGTCTTATTTCTCAACTATTAATACAACAAAAAGGAACATTTTAAAATACTCAGGATTATCTTTCAATAAGTGACTTTCTAACTTTTTAAATACTGACATTAGGAAACAACCTTACATGAATAAGACCTCCTAAAGGTCATATGAGTAACATTTAATACATGAGCAATGTTTAAAATTCCAACAAAAACAGTTCCTTTTCACAAGAATACATTATAGCTGGGCATGGCAGCACACCCCTGTAGTCCCAGCACTCGTAGGCAGAGGCAGTAGGATCACTGTGAGTTCAAGGACAGTCTGGGTTCCATAGTGAGTACTAGGCCAACCTGAACTGCAAAGGGAGATCTTATCTCGAAAACACACACACACACACACACACACACACACACACACACACACGGCACAGTAATATTCCAATAACCAAATGGATACTACATAACCAAGTAATTTGACAATGAACAATATGAGAAAAAGATAATCACAATCAAATTATAACTCTTTTTTAATAAAAATTAAATAATGCTGTTTCTCAACCAGCTAATAAAATTTCACTATTCTCAGACAGCTATAATAGCCTACTTTTATTTTATTAAAATCATGTTGCCCTGGGCTGGGGATATAGCTCAGTGGTACAGTGTCTGCCTGTCAAGCACAAAGTCCTGAGTTCGATTCCCAGTACCCCACAAAAAAACTAAATCGTGATGCCTCTTAAGGACTGTCTTTCAAGCTAAAAGCTTTGACAAACATGAGAAAACATTAAAAATATCACCACTAAGCCGGGCGTGGTGGTGCACGCCTTTAATCCCAGCACTCGGGAGGCTGAGGTAGGAGGAGCGTTGTGAGTTCAAGGCCGGCTTGGGCTACAACGCGAGCGCAAGAGTGGCCTGAGCTACATAATGCGACCCTGCCTCAAAAAACTAGGGCCAGGAGGTTGGCTCAGTGGCTTAAGCGCCTGCCCTGGCAGGTGTGAGGTTGTGAGTTCGATTCCTGGTGCCACCAAAACAAAACAAAACAAAACAAAAAAAAATCACCACTAAAACACAATAGCCTGTCCTTTCACTAAATTCCACTGGCTTCTTAGGGCTTCAGTTCACCTACCAATAAAAATGGAACTGAATTCAGGTCTTTAATATGCCACCTAGCTCTAACTCTCCAAGAAAGGAACAGCAAATAGACTTTATCGCAAACCTGCGAAGTTCAGAATGGAGGACACAGTTCAGCAGCAAAGTACTTGCCTAGAAAACTCAAACCTGCTAGGTTTGATTCCTAGCACCACAGAAACAGAAAACTAAAACTAAAAAAAAAAAAAATTATGTCATTTATAAATATTTGAAAGCCTCTGTTGAGAAGATTCTAAAGGATAAGCAATAAAGAAAAAAAGTAGTGATAACACATTAAAAGACTGTTCTATGAATCAGAGGCTTGCAATATCTTATTAACTTGGCATCTGAGAAGTACACCAGAAAAACCTTAAAAAGGATGTATTAAAAGAGTTCACTGTGTAACACCAATGTCCAGATAACACTTTCTCTTTAAAAAATTTTGGTCCTCAGAAATAAGTCTCAAAATTACTATAGCCAGGCATGGTGGCACATCCTTTTAATCCCAGCACTGGTCGGTCATTTGAGAGATGCAAATTAAAACAACACTGAGATTCCACCTCACCCAGAAAGAATGGCTAGAATTAAATCAACCAATAACAAGTGCTGGAGGGTCTTGGGGAAAAAGGAACCCTTCTCCATTGTTGGTGGGAATGCAGGTTTGTGCAACCACTGTGGAAGTCAGTGTGGAGATTCCTCAACAACCTAGGATTGGAGGTCCCATTTGACCCAGCTATTCCCCTTCTGGATATCTTCCCAAAAGAATTAAAAACATCATACCACAGCGATATATGTGCACCCATGTTTATAGCAGCACAGTTTATAATAGTCAGATCTTGGAAACAACCTAAAATGCCCATCAACTGAGGAATGGATAAAAAAGATGTAGTATTTCTATATAATGGAATACTACTCAGCTATAAAGAAAGATAAACTGGACCTTTTTATAAGCAAATGAATGCACCTTGAGAACATACTTATTAGTGAAAAATAAGTCACACGTGTAAACATTGTATTGTTTCACTAGTGTGACAAGCTGAAAGAAAAATAATGTATATAAAAAAAATAGTGTAGTTAAAAAAAAATGGCCTCCTTTGTCATCCACGTAGCCTGTTAAGTAAATTCAATGCCTCCTTTCACTGAACACCTCTATAGGTTCTGCATTCCCTTCTACACCTTGTCCCAGTCTTTCTGTCCCAGAAAGAATAACCTCAGCCAAAGAAATTACTTAGGTCACACCTGCCTTTACTTTAACCCACTGTGAGCCATTTTGAGCTGACTTTTGGATGTCTTAAGAAATTTCTGATGTGCTATAAGGTTTGGCCGTTTTTTGCATGTGGATACCCAGTGGTCCTAGTGTATTTATTGAAGGTACAATCCTTTCTCCACTTAATTGCTTTTGCATCTTTGACAGAAATCAATTGTCTGTTGTGTGGGTAACTATTTTGGGACTTCATATTGATACCTTGGTGGTTTATCTTGATATTCATGCTGTTTTGTCAAGATTGGCGTAACTTTGTGATAAGTCATAGAATTGGGGAAGGTTGGAGCTCTAATTTTGTTCCTTTATCAAAGTTATTTAGACTATTCTGAGTCTTTTGTATTTCTACAGTCTTTTGTATTTATACAGAAATGTAAGAATCAAAAAGTTAATTTTTATGAAAAATGATGTTGGCATTTTCATAAGGGACTGTGTATTCTGCTCTTTATTATTTTTTTCTATTTGTTCTTGGTTTTGTTGTCTTTTATTTCTAATTTCTTAAGGGAAGATAGGAAGGTATTTCATAACTCTTCTAATAAATTTACTTGATGTTAAAAAATAAAATATATAATAGAAAAATACTAGTTATTAAGGAAATGCTAATTAAAACTATCACTACATGCCTTTTAGAATGGCTAGAACAAAAAAACTAACACCATTAAGAGCTAGAAAAAATGTGGCACAAATGAGACACTCACATTACCAGTGAGAATGCCAACTGGTACCAGTCATTTTGGAAAACAGTTTGGCTGATGACTATGTGAATACGATGTAACCGACCAATCCAGAGCCTAGGTCTCTAGCCAGGAAAGATAAAAATGTTCACTGCAGCTTGATTCATAAATGCCAAAAATTGGAAATAACCCAATGTCCTTTCACTGGCATGGGGTAAGCAGTATCACAACAATACTCTTCAGCAATAAGAAGAAATTACTGATATATATACATAAAAAGATCAATCTCAAAAGGCATTATGGAATAAAAACCAAATTCAAAGGGATGCATACCATATACAACTACATTTACATGACACATTCTAGAAAAGCCCAAACCATAGGGAAAGAAACAGGTAAATGGTTGTCAGAAGGTGATAGTGGAAAGAGGGACAGACTGCAGAGAATGCACAAGGTAATGTTATGGGGTGATAGAAGTATTTGTTCAGTACTTTTGCAGAAGTGGTTATGCAACACTGTGTTTTATTACAATTCAAATACACCTATGTTTAAGGGTAAAATTTATTAAGTGTAACATACCATATTTTAAAACAGAAAAAGGAATTATTAATCATACTTCCTAAGACACACACGAACCTAAACAAAAAATATTCACTTAGATTTAATAATGTCCATTACCTTAAATTTAAAAATATAACACAGCAGTTCTATAATTTTACCAAACAACAACTAAAAGTCTATGTTGAGTGTCAACAGTCTCCTAGTATTTAAAGGGGGAGGAAGAGATTATCATTCACCTAGCCACACCAACCTGATAAGGTGTATTCTGTAGCTTCGACTGTCTTACAGCAGCTGCTGCTCCACCATATGTTGTTTTTCCAGGATAAAAAGGAGAATCTCCAAGCTGACTTGTTTTAGTACTTGAAGAATTCCCAAGTGACTACACAGAAACACAATGACAAAGTATAAACAAAAATACTCAAAACCAATGTGATTAAATCCAATCCAGTTCACACTCACGGGGGAAAGTGTTCCAAAGGCAGACAAGTTGAATGCTGGTTTTTTTGAGCTGGAGGCAGTGTGCTGTGAGACTGACTGAGAGCGATCAGGCTCTGGAGACCACAGATGTGGCAATGATGTGTTCTTTGAAACAGCTATATCTGAAACAAAAAATACATAGCTTTATACAGCAAGTATAAGACCCTAAATTTTTATAAAGAAAAATGAAAATTAAAAAATAAATATAAGCCAGGTGTGGTGCCACATGCCTTTAATCCCAGGACTTGGGAGGCTGAGGCAAAAGGATTGTTGTGAGTTCAAGACCAGCCTGGGCTACAAAGTGAGCTCAAAGCCGGCCTGAACTACATAGTGAGACCCTGTCTCAAAAAATGGGGCAAGGGATTTAGCTCAGCGGCCTAAGCACCTGTTTGGCAGGCGCGAGGTTGTGAGTTCGAGCCCCAGTACGCCCCCCCCAAAAAAAATTTCAAAAGAAAATTTTCATGCCATGAAATTTACATTTACTATCAAAATTATTAACAAAGGCTAAGAATACCTTTATCAGATGCTCTTGAAGAAAAACCACTGGTAGTTGAGATGTTATCATCTTCATGTTGAGAGGTAGAATCTTTAATTTCCTTTACAAGGGAAAATCCAGAACTGCCAATTGGAAATGCCGAAGATGTGGATGGCTGACAGTGTAATGCAGGGGATTCCAACACAGAAAAATTCAGATGACTCCGATGAAGAGAAGGCCTTGTTAATACATCTGGATAATTTGAAGCAGTACTAGTTGTTGAAGGTTCTTAAAAGAGGAGCAGCAATATAATGAATACAGAACTTAGAAAAAGGAATACACTATCACAATAAAATAATTCTTATTTTAAGAAATATAGTTTTAATTCAAATCACCAAAGCCTCCTATGATAAGCTCAATTTAATATATTCTTTAGCTGGGCAATCTTTCATCTAGCTAAAATACATTACTTAATGTGCTGTCAAAATGTATGTGTTAAGTAAGTCACATACAAATTCTTGAAAGCATATATTTGACTCTGGATTTTCATGGAATAGATGTTATTGTAAGACTGACTCACTGAAATGAAAAATCAAAGATACTAAGAAAATCATGAAGCCACAGGTTTAAGTTTTCCCCCACAGAAATAGCCATTAATTATATATCCTCCCAGATATTCTATATGCATATACAAATACATATTTTTCCTAAACACATATTATACCTCCTGTTCTGTGACTTTTCAATTATCAATATAATTTTTTCTACATTTAGAGCACTCCCTTTAAAAACTACATTGTTTTCTGTTATGCCATCATACTGATTATAATATTCATTCAATTAGTTTCCCAATATGCCATTAAACACATATGAACTTACAACTGCATATTTTTAAGAGTATTCACTGCATAAACTTATGGTTCTCCACTTTAAGTACATATAATCATGAGAAAATCTATTAAATATTTCTGAGTCATTCATACATGATATAATTCAGTAGGCTTGAGGTTATCCTCATAAATTAGCTTAAGCAATTCCAGGTATCCTAAGAATCAATGTAATAAACAAGTGTCAGTGGAATTGCTCTGTCAGATTACATCAGACTAAATGCTCATTTCTGCTTGACAGATATTAAACTGTGACTCAAAGGATTTCACGGCCAGGCATGGTACCGCATGCCTGCAATCTCAGCACTCAGAGGCAGAGGCAGGAGGATCACTGTAAGATCAAGGTCAGCCTCAGCTACATAGTGAATTCAAGACCATCCTGAATTACATAGTGAGGCCCTGTCTCAAACCGAAAGTCGGGCGTAGTAGCACACGCCTGAAACTGTAGCACTCGGGAAGCTAAGGCAGGAGGATCACCAGAGTTCAAGGCCAGCCTGAATTATGTAAGGAAACCCTATTTCAAAAAACAAAACAAAGCAAAGGAAATAGCAAATGACAATGTACATACATTTCCCCATAATCTGCAACACTAGATACTGGTCATTTCTAATTTCTTTACATTAAAATATGTCAAATGGCATTATTACTTGTATTTATTTAATAAAAGGACTTTGGGGCATCCTTCTCTATATTTATTGGCCATTTATATCTCTTCTCCTACCTGCTTTTTGAGATAGTCTCTCAGGTTTGTAAGATCTACTTTTCGACAAGTAAGATCAATGTGCTATATGATAACTGAAATACTACAACTATGTTTTCCCAGCTGTTTGAACCAATTCCCAACTTTTACCCACTCTTCTTGGGTGATCCTCCTCTTATTTCATTGTAATGTTTAACTGTGCCTCCACCTTGAATCAGTGACTATGTAGGAATAAAGGAAGTACATTCAACTTCACTGTTCTCCACAGGTATAACCTGTTTGTGTCCTAAGATAATCTCTTAGGTAAGTCATCTTTTCCTCCATTACTAAATCCTAAAAGGTTTACCCCTCCTTCCTCTATGATATACCTGTATATTTCTAAAACAGTAAAAACATCTGCTTGAGAACATATCTAATACCTGTAAAGTTATGCCATCTCACCGGTGCCTCTCCACTTTATTCTTTTTCAGAGTTGCTCTACTCATCTTCTATATTTCTAAGAACTCTATAGAATTATTTGTCAAATTCTCAAAAAGGTCTTACTGTTAGACTGGGATAACTGACACCAAGCCAATCCTTCTAATAAGTATGCATAAAACTGGAGAAAATACGAGGCAACTGTTTTCAGATTAGAAAACAGCACAAGAAAACTCTTTTCTTTTTTTTTTTTTTTTTTTTTTTTGTGGCACCGGGGATCGAGCTCACAACCTCTTAAGCCGCTGAGGCCAAACTCCCGGCCCTAGTTTTTTATTTTATTTTATTTTTTTTTTCGGCACTGGGGTTTGAACTCACAACCTCGCACCTGCTACACAGGCGCTTAAGCCACTGAGCCAAACTCCCAGCCCCTTTGGCCCTAGTTTTTTGAGGCAGGGTCGCACTGTGTAGCTCAGGCCGGCCTTGTGCTCGCGTTGCAGCCCAAGCCGGCCTTGCAGCCCAAGCCGGCCTCGAACTCACAACGCTCCGCCTACCTCAGCCTCCCGAGTGCTGGGATTAAAGGCGTGCGAAGAAAACTCTTAAGATGAGCCCTAGGATTTGCCCAGCTGTCTAGGAACATTGCAAGAGCCAGAATACAGACCTGGAGTTCAAGCAAAAAAAGAACATACAGAAATCAGAATTGAGAGTACTGAACTTATAGAGGGGTACGAGTCCACAGTGAGTAGATGGGTTGTACATACACAAAGCAACCCCAGAGGCTAGCAAAGAGCAATTGCTACAGAATTGAGGAAATAGAAATACCACATGAACAGCAGTGCTAACAGGGAAGAAAAAACTTTGTGCCAAGAAACTGAGGCTCCAGGGCTGTAAGAATTTAAGAGATCTAATTAAGGCTCCCCAGGCATTTAGCAGAGATACCAAAGAACTTTCCCTAAACCCAATCCTAAAAAGTCACAGGAGTGACAGTTTGGATTCTAAGACTCTCCACATTAAGGGAATTGGGAAACATCTTGGACTTCCCAAAAATACACGCTGACACAGCATAAAAACTATAAAAGTTCAATATGAGCATTTAGTAATTAGACCTGCTAAAACAAGAATCAATACTTACTCTTCAGAGAAGGGGAGCAGAATCTTAAGTAGTACACACCTTCTTCAAAATGCCAATACAGTTGCACCTGGAGTTCACCTTTTTCTTTTTTTTTTTTTTGAGACAGGGTCTCACTATGCAGTTCAGGCTGACCTTGAGCTTGCTATGTAGTCCAGGTTGGCCTTGAATTCATGGTGATCCTCCTGCTTCAGCCTCCCAAGTGCTTGGATTACAGGTGAATGTCACCATGCCCAGCTGGCAAACTTAATTCTTTTCATGATTCTAGTCACAAACCAAACTGAATGAGAACTCAATGGTTGAGTTCAGTGTTGACTTATGGGGACATCTGATTCACTTCTTGTCCAATTTGGTTTGCAACCAGAATCACGGAAGTTTTTGAACAGAGGTACCACTGTACTTAGTCAAAACTCAACTGATACATCTTAAAAAAAAAAATCCATTCGGTAGGGGAATAAAAAGCAGTCCACAGGTTAAGTACCAATTTGATTCATTTGTAATTCACAAGAAGATGGGTGGAGCACAATTCTGGATGTACCACAGAGACTGTAACCTTGAATATCACATCTGGTCACTCACTCATTCCTTCTCTCGCACTGTTTCTCTGCTCTGCTTCCCAGCTGCTCTTTGGTCTGCCACATTCACCATCATATTTCTGCCTTGGAGCTATCCCCGTGGAATGCATCCCCTGAAACCATGAGCCCAAATAAACTCCTCCTGTAAGTGCTGCAGTGGGTGTTTGGTATTATGTCCCATGTCTTAGTTATTTTTACTCGCTGCCGAGACAAAATACCTGACACCCAAAATTAGGGGTTTATTCTTACAGTTTCTCAAGAGTTTCAGTGCATACTTAAGTTGGCTCCAAGATAGCGTGGCATGGCGGGCCTGCCATTCATGGCAGCTGCAAGCAGCAAGGCGCGCTGGCAGGAGAGAGAAGAAGGCAGAAGCGGAAGACCCACCTTCCCTTACACTGTATCTCAGTCCCACCCCTGGGCATGTGCCAATCCCAGCGCTAGACAACAAACTAAACACAAGCACTAGACTCAGCCCCATCAAAAGTATGAGGACTTGGGGGTACATACTATTACCCAATACATCCCAGTAAAGGAAAAGCTGACTAATGCACCAAGAAGGAAAGACAACAAAGTAAGACTTCCAAGTAGCTACTCTGAGTATATAATCCCAGGACTGGACATGCTGAGGTGAGGCTAAGGTGAGAGGATCACTGTGAGTTGGAGGCCAGCCTGGGCTACACAGTGAGTTCTGGGTCAGCCTAAACTATAAAAAGGCAGCGGCGGGGGAAGGCAGGGGATATAGCTCAGCGGCACAGAATCTGCCTAGCAAGCACCTGGCAAACACAAGGTCCTCAGTTTGATTCCCGCTACTGAAGAAACAAAAACAAACAAACAAAAAACTATAAAAAGGCAAGTTTTTAAAAAGATTCATTAGAGCCGGGATTTAGCTCAGTGGTCTAAGTGCCTGTCTGGCAGGCGCGAGGTTGTGAGTTCAATCCCCAGTATAAAAAAAAATAACAATAATAATAATAATTCACTAAAATTGTTTTGATTGGAATCACACGTTAATTTAACCACAGCATTCTGAACATTGTTTTCAAATCTACCTTTTTTTTCATTCAGATCTTTTAAGTCCTTCAGCAAAATTTAAGAGCATCTTTTTGCAGACTGCCACAATACTTGTTAGGTATAGTCATACATGTTTTTATTAATATTTGTAAATGAAGAGCTTTTCTCATATTTTCTACCTAGTTACTGATTAAAGAACAGTTATAAGATGTTCAAACATTAACACTATGGCCAACTTCTAGAATTTTCTATCATATATCCTCTTATCTAAATACATCTTAATATGTAAAAGTAGTAATGTTAAGCTATTTCATTCCAAACTATAAAGGGATTGCTTTTAATCTTTCACTATTACACATGATTCTGGCCTTTGGCTTGAAAGACTGACAAAAAATAATATCCAAGCTTCAAAGAAATTTAAAAGAAAGCTGGCCATGATGGTGCACACACACTTCGAAGGCTGAGGCAGGAGGATCACCTGAGTTGAGACCAGCCTGTGCTACATAAGCAAGTTTAAGGCCAACCTGAACTGTATAGTGACAGCCTATCTCTTGAAAAAAGAAAAAAAAAATTTTTTTAATGGATTTTAAATTTTAGCAAACACCTATTTAGTGTCTGCTAAACAGAAACTTTAAGATCATTTTACTAACACGTCAAAAGTACATTAATTCCACAATGCTGCTTGATCACTTGCATTCCTTCAATAATATTCTCCCAGTGAAAGTCTACTATTGTTTAATATGATGCTAGATAGAATTTCCTATTCTGAAATGTTCTTCTCTGTGCTTTCTACAAATCTGATTTTAAAAAATATCTAACAATTCATACAATAAATAATTCTGGATTATTTGGTTTCAAGTACTACAATAAAAAAAGCAAGATGCAGACCAAAGCACTCACAAAACTTGGACTAGACAGTACTTAACATAATAACAGTAGTATGTGAAAAGTCCAAAAGAAACATTATACTCAGTAATTAAGAACTGAAAGATTTCCTTCCAGAATCACAAACAAGGCAAGAATTTCCATATTTCCAATCTTCTAACTTCAGGGGGGAAAAAAATAGATAGTAAGAAATAAAAGGCACCTAATTTGGAAAAGAATGATATAATCGCTGGGCGTGGTGGTGCACGCCTTTAATCCCAGCACTCGGGAGGCTGAGGTAGGCGGAGCGTTTTGAGTTCGAGGCCGGCTTGGGCTACAACGCGAGCACAAGGCCGGCCTGAGCTACATAGTGCGACCCTGCCTCAAAAAACTAGGGCTGGGAGTTTGGCTCAGTGCCTTAAGCGCCTGCTCTGGCAGACGTGAGGTTGTGAGTTCAATCCCTGATGCCGCAAAAAAAAAAGAATGATATAATCTACGATTTCCCACAAGGAAAAGCTCTTAGAACAAGTAAATGATTCTGCAACATGCCGGGATACAAAAAAAAAAAAAAAGCAAACAACGAACAAATAAAAACCATACAAAAATCACTGTGTCCATACACCAGTCATGAACAATCTGAAAACTAAGAAAACATTCCATCAAAAAGAAAAAAATACGTTTTTATCAGTTAGGAGGTCACAAGTGTTATTTTTACTAGTTGAACTTATTTTCTACCTTACAATAAAGGAACTAACAAATTCCTATTAAATATTACTGAAAGCCAGGCATGGTGGTGCACACCTTTAATCCCAACACTCAAGAGGCTGAAGTAGGTGGAGCGTTGTGAATTCCAGGCTGGCTTGGGCCACAAGGTGAATACAAGGCTGGCCTGAACTACATAGTGTGACCCCGTCTCAAAAAACCAGGGCTGGGAGTTTGGCTCAGTGGCTTAAGCACCTGCCTGGCAGGCACCAGGTTGTGAGTTCAATCCCTCGTGCCACAAAAAATTAAAAATAAAAATAAAAAAAATATTACTGAAATAAAAGTTAATTTTGTTCTTTAAAAAAGAAATACAACAGGGCTGGAGATGTTGCTCAGTGGTAGAATACTTGCCTACCAAGTGTAAGGCCCTGGATTTGATCTGTAGCACCACAAAAAAAAAGTTTGGCAATTAGGAACTAACAAAGGAAATAAAAGACTAGCACAATGGAAACTAAGAAACTAAGTGTAAGAAAATGGAAAGACACCCACATTCACAGACTTAAGATTTAGTATTACGGTGTCAGCACTACTTTAAGCAAACTACATAGTCCATACAATCCTTATTAAAATCCCAAAAGTATTCTTTGAAGAAATAGAAAAATCCATCCCAAAATTAGTAGAGAATCAGGAGATTCCTAAAATCCCAATTAAGCAATACAGTTGGAGACCTCTCTTTCTAATTTGAAAACGTAATACAAAACTGTAATAATCAAAACAATGTGGTACTACCAGAAAGATACAGATCAATGGAATACACTACAGAGCCCAGAAATAAACTATATATACTGAATGAACTTCTACAAGGCTGTCAAGACTACTCAATAGGGAAACAATGGTCTTACACAAATGGTTGTGGAAAGTGGATAAACATACACCAAAATGAACAAACAAACCAAAAAAAAAACAAAAAAAAAGACAAAATAAAGATGGACTTTATCTTGAACGATATACAAAAAGTTAATCCAAAATGTACCAAAGACCTCAACCTAACAACAAAAAATGTTAAAACCCCCAAAGAAAATATAGAGGGAAAGTTTAAGGGGTTAATATCCAAAAATACATAAATACTTTCTACAATTAAAAACTAAAATTCAAATAAAGTTGACTAAAAAATGAGCAAAAAAACTGAGCAGGCATTTTTCTAATGCTACAGAAAGTAGCCAACAAACGTGAAAAAGATACCCAACATCACTAACCACCAGAAGAATACAAATCAAAACCATGATGAAATATCACTCATTATGCGGACAGCTACTATCAGAAAAAAGAAAATAAATGCTGACTAGGATGTAGAGAAACTGGAACCCCTGTGTACTGTTGAAGGAATGTAAGATAGTGTTGCATCTATGCAAACAGTGACAATTTTTCAAGAATTATAAAATATTTATCATCTGTGAATTCCACACTACTGAGTGTATACCTGAAAGAACTGAAGATAGGGTCTGAAGACACTTACACACCCATGTTTGAAGCAGTTTCATTCACGAAAGCCAAGAGAGAGATATAGCCCAAACGTCTATCAACAGATAAATCAATAAACAAAATGTGGTAACTACATTTAATGAATACTGTTCAATCTTTAAAAAGGAAATATTGATGCATTATATGATAAACATGAATCTTGAAGATATACTACATGACATAAACCAGTAACCGAAAGACCAACACTGCAGGATTCCACTCATGTGAAATATTCAGAGTGGTCAAAGTCCGAGAGACAGCAAGAAACCATAATTGTGGCTGCAAAGGGCAAAGGACTGAAGAAAGAATATGGATGTTTTGTTTAGTGGATATTGACATTTGGTTCTGCAAGATGAAAAAAGTTCTAAGACGGACAGTGGTAGTGTTACACAATAATGAGAATATTTGTGTCAATGAACTATGCAATTTAAAACGATCAGAATAAATTTTGTTATACATGTATTTTCTCACAATTCAAAAAATTTCTAAGAAACAGAGTGGAATAAGATGAAGAATTCTTTAAGAATAAAATACCCAGGAAACTTTTGGGAGTGAGCGGAAAGTACTGTGATCATGCTGGCAGTCTACGACTGGGCCACATTCCCAGCCTTTTTCAAATTTTGAGACAGGGTTTTGCTAAGCTGCTGAAGTGAGACTTGAACTTGCAATCCTCTTATCTCAGCTCCCCTAAATGCTGGAATTCCACTGCACCTGACTAAACCATTCTACCTTAAAAATCCAAAAGGATATCTAAATTGATTTCAAATATGCTCAAAAGATACGGGCTCATTAAAAAAAAAAAGATACTGGTTGACACTTAGAACTCTACTTGCATTGTCCCTTAATTCAATTTGCATTTAAATGTTATATTTTTCCCTAAAATGTGCGAGATGCTGGGTTCAGTCTCCAGTATCACAATAAAAATATAATGTTATAAATATTTCAATTTCTCCATAGTAGAGTCAATATACAGATAGGCTAAAATATTTTTTGGATATGAAGTATTCTAATATTGTAGTATATTATAAAAATGCTTTTTTCCTAATCTCATTCTCTAATCTCTGCATCTATCCCATGAGATAAAAGTGACAGGACATTAATATGCACTAACAAAAATATATTAAAAATAAATTAAAAGAGCCAGGCGTGGTGGCGCACGCCTTTAATACCAGCACTCGGGAGGCTGAGGTAGGCAGAGCATTGTAAGTTTGAGGCTGGCTTGGGCTACAAAGCGAGCACAAGGCCGGCCTGAGCTACATACTGCGACCCTGCCTCAAAAAACTAGGGCCGACGGGCGTGGTGGCGCACGCCTTTAATCCCAGCACTCGGGAGGCTGAGGTAGGTGGAGCGTTGTGAGTTCGAGGCCGGCCTGAGCTACATAATGCGACCCTGCCTCGAAAAACCAGGGCCGGGTGTTTGGCTCAGTGCCTTAAGCGCCTGCCTTGGCAGGCATGAGGTTGTGAGTTCAATCCCCGGTGCCGCAAAAAAAAAAAAAAAAAAAAAAAAAAAAAAAAAAAAAAACTAGGGCCGGGAGTTTGGCTCAGTGGCTGTCTGGCAGACGCAAGGTTGTTAGTTCAATCCCCGGTGCCGCAAAAAAATAAAAAATACATTAAAAAATATTCAAACGCACACGTGCACACACACAAACACAAACACACACAGGACAATTTTTAGTCCTGAAAGACATCTCCTAAATCTACTATATACAGAAACTGAAGTACTCATCTCCAGAAGAAAAAGAAATCCAGTATGATACATTTTTGTGTGAGGGTACGTTGCCAACAACCATACCAGATTTTGCTATACATAAAACTTCCTTACCCTCCATACCAAGCTGTATAAAAGATGCAGTATGGGATGTTTAAGATTAAACAAGGCCACATTGTCTACAGATTCACATCAGTCATAAATGTCTAATTTCTAAGATTACAACTATAAGTACCATGCTACCAATCAAAGTAGCCTTCATCTTCAGTTCATCACTGGTTCATTTAGAAGCAATACCATTGGGGGCCACTGGTGGCCCAAATTCTTACTGCATCAGTAAAAATTTAAAAAGTACATCATTTGAGGTTTTCTTCATTCCACTAACCAAGCAGAGGAAATAGAAACACCCAAAGGCTCACCATCATTGAGAGCCAACAAAGGATGCGTGGGCAGAAAGCTGCAGCAAAAGAAAACAGACCACGAATTCTGTTGTTACTGCACTGTACTACTTGAAGACTGTAGCACTCTCCACCTCCACCGTTACTATTAATACAAAAGTTGTACTGGTAAAAGTTAGTATTTAGTAACATTCAACACTCTTGTATCTGAATTATTTTTAGCTTTTGCAACTTGACACTATAATAGTAGGTATATCTCTAAATTTTTTAAAGAATATACTTCAGATTTAAATGTAATAGTCCACAAAGTAAACACAAACATTATTTTGGTTATATCTAGTAAGATCTACAATATCCATCATACTGGGAGAGTTACCAGTAGTATTTCCAACACTTGACTACAGGCATTAAATACTTTGAGAAAAGTTAAAACAGACTACAAAACCATCTGGAATTTATGAGGCTTAATATGGGAGCAGGATTCAGATCCAAGAAACAAAACGAAGAAAAAAAATACAAGTCCTTCAAGCAGATACTGAGAAGCTGCCCACAATTTGCTTATATAGCTGGAGGAACACCTCAATGGTACAGTACTTGCCTAGCATGTGTGAGGCCTTGGGTTTGGTCCCTACAGCAAGGTAAAGCACAACCAATAAATAATCAAGGGAGTTGGGAGTAAGCAAGTGGACAAAAGCATATGGAAATAGAGAAAATGAAATCAGTCAAAAGTAGACTGTTGATGAAGCTGCTTGATGGCATATCTAAGTTTGTCATACTATCCTCTTCCGTAGTTTTAACTTTTCTATAATTTAAGTTTATAAATTATAGAAATGTGTAATATACTCGCAATAAAAAAGCTGTTTTATATTTAAACTGACAAGAAAATGTGGTTTTTTAATACAATGGAGTACTATTCTGCCATAAAAAAGGATAAGCTAGAAACACTTCTAGGTAAATGGATGCACCTTGAGACCATACTCTTATGTGAAACAAATCAGACACATATGTGTAAATACCACATTGTTTCTCTGGTGTGAGAAACTGAAAAAGTAAATAAGGACCAAAATGTAAAACAGGTATTATGAAATAGAAAAAAAAAAAATATTCGAACGGGGAGGAGAACAATGAAGGAGGGAAGGGGAAGGAAAGAAGGGAAAAGTAAAAAAAAAGTAAAAATTGGAAATGAAGCTTTTGTAAATGGGGAGGGGAGGAGGGGAGAATGGGGAAAAAAAACAAGTAATATCATGTATAGGTACAAATTCTCTATGCTGACATGTCATCACTATGTATAGTTAAAATGTACCAATAAAATTTTATTTTATCTTATTTGTTTTTTTGCGGCACCCGGGATTGAACTCACAACCTCGCACCTGTCAGACAGGCGCTTAAGTCACTGAGCCAAACTCCTGGCCCTGGTTTTCTGAGGCAGGGTCACACTGTGCAGCTCAGGCGGGCCTTGCGCTCACGCTGTAGCCCAAGCTGGCCTTGAACTCACAACGCTCCTCCTATCTCAGCCTCCCGAGTGCTGGGATTAAAGGCGTGCGCCACCACGCCCGGCTTAAAATCTTATTTTAAATGCAAAAAATAAAATAAAATAAACTGACCTTGGGAAGCCAGAGATTTAATTTGTTTTCATGAAAATACACACAAAACTTTAGAGAAGTCATATTAGAAGCTGTCCATGTATTGTACATCTAAATTAAATTTCAAGTTAATTAATTTTTGCTTATTTGTGGACGGGGCCGGGGACAATGGGCGCACCAGCAAACAAGCACCATGTGTGGGCTGGGAGAGAACTGGGCACAGCCAGACCCCAGCCCCTTCCAGTGTGCAGGCTGGCAAACAAGAATTACCATCCATCTCCCCTCCCCCCCAACACACACACACAAAAGCAACCAGCTTATCCAGAGAAACACAGGCTGTGATGATAGCTATTGAGGTGAAATGCAATTGGATGCCTGTGGTGCTTTGGTTTCACTAACATTGTAGGTCTAGGGCCAGTGGTCTGACCATAGGTTCACAGGATATCGGTACACAGTGCGGGATCTCCTTCTGAGGGTTAGTCATTGTTGATTCCCTATGGTCTTCTCTTCAGGTCATATATTGTTTCCATTGTTTTGTTGGGCTGGGTTTTATTCTTTTTTGCTTTATTTGACAATGTTAAATCTGATGGCTGGAGAAGCTATTTCAAGGATAGCAAGATACACTATGGTAGCAATTTTGGATTTACTATTGGCTTGTTTTGAAATCCTTTATTTCATTCATTGTTTTTATTTTTTCTATTCTATTCTGTTGTTTGATTTTTACTATGTCCGAAGGTATCTGTAGCTATTTTGAAGATATCAAAAGGCATTATGGTAATTATTGTTGATCTCATAATGTTTCGAAGTTCTGTATCTCTTACACTGCTTTGTTTTGGTTTTGTTTCATCCTCCTTAAAATAAAATAAAATAATTAATTCTTACAAGTCCTGGATGCTCATAAAAGATGGTTTCTGTCACTGTGGATTTGCCATTACATATAAACTATAAACCCCCAAACAAAAGAAACACTAGGTGCTCTTTAACAGACAAAATAGAAAAGGACATGGAAGCAGGCAGATTTTCCAGATAAGCCTTAAAGTGGTTGTTAATATACCTAAAAGAAATCTTGAAAAGTATAGATAACTCTTCTCAAATTATTTTAACAAAAATCAGGCCAGGGATATAGCTCAGTGGCACAGCGCCTGCCTGGCAAGTGTGAGGCTGTGAGTTTGATCCCCAGTACCCCCCCAAAATTAAAGATTATACCAAATTTAATCTTACTAAGAAAATTTAGAAGCCGGGCGTGGTGGCGCACGCCTTTAATCCCAGCACTCGGGAGGCTGAGGTAGGTGGAGCATTGTGAGTTCGAGGCCGACTTGCGCTACAACGTGAGCGCAAGGCCGGCCTGAGCTACACAATACGACCCTGCCTCAAAAAACCAGGGCTGGGAGTTTGGCTCAGCAGCTTAAGCGCCTGTCTGGCAGGCGCGGGGTTGTGAGTTGAATTCCCGGTGCCACAAAAAAAAAAAAAAAAAAAAAAAAAAAAAAAAAAAGAAAATTTAGAAGCCAAGTGTGGTAGTGCACACCTGTAATCCCAGGGCTCTGGGAGGCTAAGGCAGGAAGGTCACAAGCGAGTCTGGGCAATTGAACTGAGTTAATGAGAACCTGTCTCAAAATGAAAAGGACTTAGAATGCAGGTTGGTGCAAAGGTCCTAGGTTCAACTCCCAGTATCTTTCTACTCATACACATACACACACGATTTAGACTTACATTTCTCCAAAAAAATTTTTTCAAGCTCATTTTGCTATCAATATTTTTCACTACAAGTAAATCAGGCAGGAAATGTGTTACTAACTATGACAAATTAACCAGCCATATATGTAAGTCAATTATTATTCAAGAGAAGATCTGACACATAGAAAAAAATGTTATAACTAGATTTGTCAAAAAAATGTAATAAATACTGCCAGGTATGGTGGCACATGGCTATAATCCCAGAACTTGGGAAGCTGAGGCCAGAGGATTACCATGTTTGAGGCCAACCTGAGCTATATAAGCAAGTTCAAGGCCAGTGTGGACTACATAGTGAGGCCCTGTCTCCAAAAAAAAAAAAAAAAAAGTAGTAAATAACAGATTAGAAAAAAAGACAGGGCCAGGGGTTTAGCTCAGGAGCACAAGTGCCTGCCTGGCAAGCACAAGGTCATGAGTTCAATCTCTGATACAAAAAAAAAAAAAAAAGAAAGAAAGACAGACAAATTGGACTACAAAAGATATCAAGAAAATGAAAAAGATAATTCACAGAATGGAAGAAAATATTTGTAAACTGTACACTGATAAGGGATTTTTAAAAATGGAAAAAAAGAGCCAGACATAGTGATGCACAGCTGTAATCTCAGCACTCTGGGAGGCCAAGGCAGGAAGATTTTGAGTTAGAGCCCAGCCCAGGCAATTCAGTGGCCATTACAAAGATATACAAATGACCAATACACACTATAAAAGCTGCTCTACACTTGTTGAGTTATCAGAGAAATGTAAACCAAAACCACAATGAGATACTACTACAAACACTAAAATAGCTATAATCAAACTAAAAGTATAGGTGAGGACAGAAAGAAATTGGATCCTTCATACAGTATAGGTGGAAAGTAAAGTTTAGCCATCTCAGAAAACAATCTAGCAGATCCGCAAAATGCTAAACAAAATTATCAAGTGGCCCAGCTATTTTGCTCCATAAAAAAACCTGCACATATATTCACAGAGGTAGTATTCATAACACCCAAATGTGAAAACAACTCAATGTCCATCAGCTAATGAATGGATAAATAAAAGGTAGTTTATCTGTACAACAGCATACTGTCCAACAAAAGAAATGAAAGTTCTGGTACATGTTATAGATGAATTTTGAAAATACCAAGCTAAATAGAAGTCACAAAGACTACATATTATCTGATTCCATTTTTATAAAATGTCTAGGATAGGCAAACCCACAGAGGCTTAACAAAGTTAGTGTTTACCAGGAGTTGGGGGAGATGAGAATGAAGTTATTGATAATTGGCATGGGGTTTCTTTGTGGAGTAATGAAAATGCTTTAATATAATGATAGTGATAGGTACAAAACACTGTGCATACTAAGAACTAACAAACTACATTTAAATACATGAATTTTATGGCATATCTCAATAAAACTGTAAAAGCAAAAATAACATATGAAAGTGTAATATATATATATGAAAATGTAAGTGTATATATCTAAATATATCACAGTGAAATGAGAGTAATATCTCTAAATACATTGCATTCATGGGTTATACTGAATTTATTAGATACTTATAAACCCTGCCAAAATGCTGCTAAGTAGATCCAAAAGTGAACCTTTAAAATGCTGCATCACAAAAAAAAAAAAAAAGTAAAAGCTGGGCGTGGTGGTGCACGCCTTTAATCCCAGCATTTGGGAGGTTGAGGTAGGAGAAGCATTGTGAGTTCGAGGCCAGCTTGGGCTACAACGTGAGCACAAGGCCGGCCTGAGCTACACAGTGCGACCCTGCCTCAAAAAACCAGGGCTGGGAGTTTGGCTCAGTGACTTAAGCGCCTGTCTGACAAGTGTGAGTTTGTGAGTTCAATCCCCAGTGCCAAAAAAAAAAAAGTAAAATAAAATCAAATGTTGCATCACTTAACTGCAAGATTAATGGAACAACCCAGCTGAGTTTGCTCTGAAGGACAGATGCCAGCTGCAGTTATACCCAAATTCCCATGCTGCATGACAGTCAATGTATCACAGTTTCATTGTATCAGTTTACATTTGTTCCATGCTTCCTTAGTGCCAGGATCTACTGTAAGGGCTTCACATTTTTGTTTATCATGAGGTTAGTCCCAAACTTGTGGGTTCAAGTGGTACTCCTGCCTCAGCTCCAACATCCTGAACTGATGGGATTACAGGCATGTGCCACCATATCCTGCTGACAACTATTCTTCTTCAAACAACTTAAGAGGTAAAAAGGAGAAATACATTATCGTGTCAAAAGCCATATAACTAATATTACTGGCACGAAAAGTCAAACCCAAAAACTGACTCCATAGCTTGCAACTTCACTGGTCACCCTTAATGATGAAAGACAGGTAAATAAGCCACCCTTAATGATGAAAGACAGGTAAATAAAAAAGCATCCAGTATAGACCTGATCATCAGCCTTCACACATTCAATGAGATTTACAATAGCCACGTCACATAAAGATAATTAAAATTAGTGCATGAAGCCGGGTGTGGTGGCACATGCCTTTAATCCTAGCACTCGGGAGGCTGAGGTAGGCGGAGTGTCGTTAGTTTGAGGCCAGTTTGGGCTACAACGTGAGCACAAGGCTAGTCTGAGCTACACAGTGTGACCCTGCCTCAAAAAACTAGGGCTGGGGGTTTGGCTCAGCAGCTTAAGTGCCTGTCTGGCAGGCGCAAGGCTGTGAGTTCGATCCCCAGTGCCGGGGGAAAAAAAAAAAATTAGTGCATGAAAATCTGTCATTCAGCCAGTATAGTGGCGCATGGCTACAATCCCAGCACTTGGGAGGCTGAGGCAGGATAGCTATGAGTCCCAGACCAGCCTATGCTACATAGTGAGTTCAAGGCCAGTCTGAATTACACAGTGAGGCCATCTCAGAAAATAATAATCATAATAAAAAAATAAAAATTAAAAATCTGTTGTTCTCAACAAAATATTCAGTCTATTTACCTTCTGCATTACTGACTGGCAGCTCAGGAGTTATTCGCCCATCATTAATATCAGCACTCTGCTCACTGGCATACATCACATGGTCATCTTCTCTATTTTCTGGCCAGTGTGGTACCTCATTGGTATCTGTCAAGCAGCCACATGCATCTTCATTCTTGCTGAAGTATCTCTGTAGCCACCCTGGCACAATATTCTTAACAGACTCTGTAACCCTGCTAAGAATCCCCTGTTGGGAGAAAACAAAACTATTTCAGAAGTTTGTTTTTTAAATAAACACATACTTACAGAAAGTGACACCAAATAAAATACAATTGTTTCAAGCAAAGTTCACTAAAAGTCAGTTACTAAAGTTATTATGCCATAATGGTACTTTATAAATTCTACAGAAATTACAAAATTCCTACTTTGTTCTATATGCCTGCATGACCCATTATCTGTCACAAATGACTATAATATTCTAATCTTTTGAGATCTCAATATGCAATAAATATTTTAAAGAAAACACACTTTTTATCCAGTAAAAGAAAAATATAACACCTTTAACAGTTATTTTAATGTATTTTTTTAACAAAATAAACCTTCAACCAAAATGGGAAGGATTTTTTAAAAGAAGGAAGACAACTAATGGAACATAAAATAAACTCAAGATTTACAATCTTTTCTGATGATGAAATTTTACGGTATCAAATGCTGCCTGAAAATCTGAGAAATTTACTTACTTATGGTAACTTTTAAAGGGAGAAATATAATGTGGTAATACTATCAGCATTATTAATATTTCGTGTAGCTTTGGCATGAGTCAGACACTGTTCTAAGCAATTTATAATAGACTACTAAATTTAATCCTGACAATAAATTTATGAAGTTGGAATTAACATTCCCAAAATGAAGTTGTCAGGGGCCCAAGGTACAAACAAAACTATGACAATATATTTTTAGGAGAGAGTAAAACAGGGTTTGGGATTGTCAAAACCTAGGGTATAATACAAGGGTCTCCCTGCTCTTTGATTTACTTTAAGTTTAATAAAAATATCCCTTTCTACTACTACCTATAGGAACTAATAACAAACATGAAATAATGTAGAAGTATTCAATTTACAAGAGGTAACAAACATATATTGATAATTTTATTACAAATGAGCAAAAAGGTAACAGAAACAAACTGGGGTGAGGTAACCAAATTCAGGCAACTTCTTTATAAAGTGGCATTACTTGAGTTTCAGAGAGAAAGTCATAGAAAGAAAAGGAAAAAAACACCTTAGCAGATAATCCCCCCAAATAATAAAAGTAAAATATGTAAATCTACTGTGAAAGCAAATCCAAGATAAAGAGGCTTTAAAAATTCTGTCACCCAAAAATATGGAAAACATCTCTAATATGGGAACTTAATAGCAAATTACTTATTGTCTGAAAAAGTAACTAGGAACAATGTAATTATATTTCCATATGTTCTCCAAATAAAAATTTGCAACAGATATACAAGGCAAGCTCTTCTAGCAAACACATGAAACCAAGAGTTCTGAAATATTCACTACTATGATAAAAAATACAAGCTCATTGTTTTGCTTTTCTGTACCTGTATTACATAGTATTAGTGACTTCTGAAGAAGAGATATACCTAGATTTAATACTGTATTTACAGAAACACACATACTTATTTATTCATAGTACTTATTTACTCATACTCCCCATATTTTAGAAGACCTAAAAGTGCTTACAAATTAAAACATAATTTCAAATAGACCTAAAAAAAAAATGACATAAGGTTTCAGGTTATCTGAAGAACTTACAGCCAGGACAAAGGTTAGGAAGTCTTTTGTGGATTTTATCTAAGGTGTTTAAGCTATAAAAGTATCAAAGATTCCTGTGACTCCTACGCATCAAAAGCAAATCCATCACAACTTAAAACTGACATCATATTTAACCAAAAGTCTTTACATAGCAGCATTAGGCATCTCGGAGAACAATCACAAAACAAAACAACAATGGAAAGAGACATAAAGCTCATTCACTAAAATGCACAAACTATGCTTACAGGTTTTTTCTGTTCTAAGCTAAATCTTAAACCAATTTAACTAGTCTCAGCCCAAAGCAACTTAGCACAGGAAAATCATAGTGAACAGAAGAGTTACTCTGGCACAAAGAATAAAAAGCAGCTGGGTATTGTGGCCCATGCCTATAACCCCAGCACTCACCTATAATCCCAGCACTCAGGAGGCTGAGGCAGGAGGATCAAGGCAAGTTCAACACCAGCCTAGGCTACAGAGTGAATTCAATCAAGGTTAGCCTGAACTGCAGAGTAAATTCTTGTCTCAAAAAAACAAAGAAATAAAGAATAACCAAATATACTTTTGTAAGTTAAATGACCTACATCATCTAGAAAATTAAGCCTGAAATACATAAATATTACTGTCTCTCAATGTATGATCTCTTTAGCTACAGTGTTAACACTAGCTCAGGTCCTATGCCATCTTATTAACTCCTAAAGTGGGGCCTATCTTTTTTTATCAAGCTCACCAAGTGATTCTAAAGTACAGTGCACTGAATTCTGAGATTAACTACTAGTTAGATTAGAAAACCAGATATAGTCCAGGGAAAAAGTCTCTCTAAAGCAGGTAAATATAAAGCTATGCATACTTAAAAAGGCTTAGCTAAATTTCAATTTTCTAGAAAACATACAAGTACAGCACTAGTCAGACAAAATATAATAAAAATATTGAACAAATCAGAACAAATCTTAGTGATTATTCTGGATGACACAATAGAATGCAGCTCACACACTGGCTATTCTTCATTCCAGTCAATCAATATTTATTGACCATATAATTATGAATGATGTTACAGCAGGGAATAAATAAGTTCTTGTCCTCTCCGAATTTATAAGTCAGGGAGGAAAAAACAAACATGGTAACAAAATATGTAACACATAAACCCATGACAGTGATTCAGTGCCATGACAATAATAAAGCAGGGAAGTAAAATGAGATAGGTAACCCATAGCACAAGCAAAGAAAGCACCTGAGAAACAAAGAAACACACCATGCAAACTTCTTCTGGAGAAGAACCAAAGAAACAATGAGTACAAAGACACAAATACAAGAGTGTCTCATGCTGCCCAAGCTTCTAATAACCCTACTAATAAACACAAAAATCTGGGAAAGGTCAAAATACCTTTAAATCCACCACAACTTCCCTTGAATCCTTCACTCATGAGACATTTTAAGAATCTGCCTCATCTTCTATTCTGTAGACTAAAGGACCATTCTATTTTCATTATCTTTTTATCAAATACATAATGCCTTTAATATCAACCCTGAGAATCAACCAGAAGTAAACATCAAGATATACCCTTGAGTCTTATTTTCATTTGAGTCTTCATGATAAATAATGAACTACGAGACATTAGATTTAAAACCTGTGGTGGGGAAGGGGAACACATCTCCCTCAATTAAGCATAGCACTGGCAGGAGACTATCAAAAAGAGGCCCTACCTCTTACTTTAATACTACTGTTTCTCCAAATATGACCTCTTTAGCTACAGTAATAACATGACCTCGGGTCCTATGCCATCTTATTAACTGCTAAAATTAGTAAGATTTGGATAAGTAATTCCCTATCTGGCAATTTTTTAAGTTTTAAAATGCCAAAGACAGACTTCAGCAGCTAATGGAAAACAGAAAGCAAAAGGACCTTTTTGCAAAGAGGGAAGGGGGTTTCCTATGGAAAAATTTCTTTTGACCTTTCTACCAAAAAGGCCCCAAACACCCACCTACCTTTTCAGGACAGTTCCTGAGAGAAGAGTTCCTCAGGTCTTTAAGAAACTGGGGCAAAACAATGCTTTATGATTTCAAAAACATCTAACAAAACAAACCTGATGGGGGACTGAGAAAAGGTTCAGGATACTCAAATCCTACTGTACCAGATTAACTTGCTCCCTACAGCAAGAGGCTTCAGCAGTAAGCATAAAGGGGACAACAGTAATTCTAAGTCCCAGACAGTCACTCCCTCGTATCCACCAACAGAGCCCTGGAGTTCCCCACACCGCGGTAAGTACAGTCTGTCCAGAGCCTGCGCTGGAGCGTCAGTTCTGTGAGAGCTGGCATCAGGTCTTGCAGCACAGTTTAGTCACAGGTTTAATTTATCCACAGCTGCACTGCTCAAATGACATCTTATTGCAACACATGAATATTCTAGGGCAAGTTTCTAAAAACATCAACAATTCTAAAGCCCAAACCAGGTACGGTGCACAGCTGCAATCCCAGCACTCTGGAGGTGTAGGTGGCACTGCCGCGAGTTTGAGCCCAGCCTTGACTACATAGTGAGTTCAAGGTCAGCTTACACTACACAGTGAAATCCTGTATCCAAAAAAATAAAAATAAAAAATAAATAAAAAACTCAAAAACTTTGTTTAGCAGTGATACATCACCTTCAGCAGTTATCATTTTTGTTGGTTTTCCAACAAAAAATAACTTGGTGTATCTATTCAATGGCAAGAAGAAACTGACCCTCTGAAATGATAAATAACACACGGCAACTAATTGAAGAAAAGCAGAAAAAAAGCCAAAAAAATAAAAAAACTTTTGAAAAAAGCATAATTATTTAAGTGCTTAGGAAAAATAAATAGTGATACAGTCTTAAGAATAGTCCTTTGCACTGAAGCAAAGTCTACATCAGGAAATCAGAAATAATGAAGTCAAATTCAAGGACTAAAGAACATTTTTAAATTTGTCCTGGATAAATCCACTGAGTTTTCTCTCCCAGGAACTAAGAGGTCATCTTCATTTGGCAAAATACAGTAAGGAAAAGGAAAAAAAAAAAAAGCCACTGGCATTTAGAATAATTAATCTATTTGGGGACCAGAAGTAAATTCAGTACTACATATATATCAAGTACATTCAATATGCACAACACTGTGAATATATTAGTTTTTCAAATTATGTTTACCCTGACCTCAAGAACTGATGAAAGACGACTAGGGAGGGAAAAGGGCTATTCTGTAACACTAACTCAGAATTTATTTGTGATTAAAAAGCAACTGATTTCTACAAACTTTTTCACCCAATCATCTTTCCAATATGACCAACTCCTCATCCTTCCTATGATTCCTCCTTATTAATATATTTTTATTTCCATATTGGTTCAACCCCTTTTTCTTCACATTATGCTTTACTAAGCAGTAATATTCAGAGTCTAAAACCTCCTTTCTCAAGTAATTTCACTAAATCTCGAGCCATAAAAACCAAATAAAATCCATCATCAGTTTTATGTCTCTGGGGCCCTATTTTTCCAAAATACTCAGGTATTTTGATTTCTCCTTGTTCTGTGGTAACCCACACTGTACCACAAGTTGCCACTAACCCTTAGGAGTCTTATTCCTGCCCATTTAATTCACATGTCACTAGACCACCCGTCCTAAACACTTTTGAAAGTTTTATTTCATATAATTTTCCAAATCAATTTTCTCCTTTGCTACCTCAAATCTCAAGTGAAGAACCTGAGACTACCTAGAGACTTAATAATCTCATAGGACCAAGTAGTTAAACACCACACAGTACCTTCCCGTATGCCATTCTAATCTTTCAACATTTAGTTTTTATAAATATTTTTATTCTAACACTATTTAGTAAGGTTCTCTATTATGCTAACAGTAATTCCTATAAGCAGAAAAAATGTTAAGTACTCAAGTTCTACAGTTATACCAAACCTAGTTTCAAGAATCTGAATTTTACTTCCAAATCTAAAGTACTGTCATAGTTTATAAACCTTAAGGCAGCCAAATTTACCAGTTCAAGCCCTGCAGTCACTTAAAATACTTTTCTGGATAAAGAGTTCAAAAAATACAACTGGTTACAAAAGTTAAATGGGAGAAATATGACCTACTAAAAGCCCAATACAGTTAAACCCATTAAAAAGTACTTCTAAGATACTGGTCACACTTTTTTCATACAACATGTTTGAAACTGGGGTAAGCATTTATTTCTTAAATCACAGTATGAAAAAATAAATAGAATCAAGAAAATTAACAAACTCAACTATCAATGGAAAGAAACCTATCATCCAGTTTCTGCTAGTAAGTTTTGTTTTGCTTTGTTTTTTGAGACAAGACTCTCACTATGTAGTTCACACTGGTCTTAAACTCACTATGAGGGCTGGGGATTTAGCTCAGCAGCTCAGGCGCTTGCCTGGTAAGTGCAAGGTCATGACTTCAATCCTCAGTGCCAAAAACAAAAAACCAAAACCAAAACCAAAACCAAAACCAAACAAACAAACAAAAAAAACCACCTTACTATGTAGCCCAAACTGGCCTCAAACTCCAGGCAATTCTCCTGCCTCAGCTTCCAGAGTGCTGAGATTACAGGTGTATGCTACCATGCCAGGCAGGTTTCTGATAACAAATTATATCTGGCAGCAGGAATTTAAACAGGTTTCACTATATATATATATATATATATATATATATATATATATATATATATATTTTTTTTATATATATATATATATATATATATATATATATATAATTTTGTTGTTGTTGCTGTTTGTGTGTTTTTTTTGTTTTTTGTTTTTTGTTTTGGTGGTGCTGGTGGTGGTACTGAGGACCAAATCCACGGAACTCTACCATAAGCTACACGCCCAGCTTTTTTTTTTTTTTTTAATTGAGACAAAGTCTCAAAAAGTTGCCCAGGCTGGTCTGGAATTTGTAATTCCCTTGCCTCAGCTTCCCATCCAGTTAGGATTATAGGCGTGCACCCTGCCCACCTAATACATGGAATAATCCTTTAAAAAATCTATTACAGCCATGACCATAAGCTAAGTAGTTACAAATAAAAAACATACTAAAGAGCTGCCACGACGCCTTTAATCCCAGCACTCTGGAGGCTGAGGCAGGAGAAGCGTTGTGAGTTCGAGGCCAGCTTGGGCTACAACGTGAGCGCAAGGCCGGCCTGAGCTACATAGTGCAACCCTGCCTCAAAAAACTAGGGCTGGGAGTTTGGCTCAGCGGCTTAAGCACCTGCCCTGGCAGGTGTGAGGTTGTGAGTTCGATCCCTGGTGCCGCAAAAACAAAAAACAAACAAACAAAAAAACCATACTGAAAATGCAGGATCATTGCAGTCTTTCCAATAATACTCTGAACCTAATAAAAATAAAAATTATTTTGACTACTGACAGCACACCAAAGCTTTTATTTTACTTCAAACTAGTATATACCTGCATTGTCAGATGACTTTCCATTTCCAGGTCATGGCAACATCACCTGGGTTTTTCTGTCATCTATCTGGTTACTCTGGCTAGTAAGGACCTGGTATGATCATGCATACTTCTAATCTAAGCACTCAAAGGCTGAGGAAAAAGGATCATGACTTGAAGGCCAGCCTGGACTACAAAGTGAGACCCTGTCTCAAAAAACAAAAGGTGGGGGGAGACTAGCAAGTAAACATAAAATATCATAAAAGGGTCTGTCATCATCAACAAAAAACATTCTTTATAATTAATGGTTTTAAAACTTGAGTATCTTTTTCTAGTAGTTTAAGGTTTGGTTTCATCATTCAGCAAACATATAGATATTAAATCCTACTGGATTATATTTAAATTTATAAAGGAACTTGGGTACCAATGAGGAAAGAGTTTAAGAGGTAACAAATTCAAAGATGATGTAAAGACGTTTAGATCCAAATACTCTATTTCATCACAACCATTTTTCTTTTTTTCTGAGGGGGAGATGGAATATGGGCATCAAACTCATGGCCTCACACTTGCCAGGCAGATGCTGTGCCGCTGAGCTATATCCCTGGCCCCATCATCACAATTTCAAATGAGTCCTAACTACATATACCAGATTCTGTTCTAAAAGCCTTAGTTATATTATCTCATTTGACCCTCGCAACAACTTTCATTTTACAAATGAGGACATTAAGCATAATTTAAATTGTCCAAGTCAAGGCAGGATAGAAAATAAAACTCAGTTTAATTCTTTTAGAGTGTATTTTCCCCATTAACTATTTTCATTTCCATATCTGCTGATGGTATTAAGCAACTAGGATAAACCAAATACAAAAATCAACTTCTACAATGTAGTAACTTCTACAATGAATTAAATATTCAGCCTTTAAATATCCCAACTTTTCAAAACTGAGAACAATCTTTAACCATGAGCTATTAGGCAGGACATAATTTATTTGGGCAAAGTACAAAACAAACAAAAACCATGCTACCACATAAACAAGGGTTCAGCAGAATGTGGTATATTGGGCACATTTAGCGTTTGGTCTGTTCTTTTGTAGGCTAAGAACGGAGTTGACATCTGCTAAAGAAAACAAAGAATTGGCAACAGAGTCTAAAAATTGCCAGACATGGTGGTGCATGCCCATAATCCCAGCACTCGGGGGGGAGGCTGAGGCAGGAGGACCACTGCGAGTTCGAGACCAGCCTGAGTTACAAAGTGAGTTCAAAACCAGCCTGAACTGCATAGTGAGACCCTGTCTCAAAAAATAGGGCAGGGATTTAGTTCAGTGGTCAAAGTGCCTGCCTGGCAGGCATGAGACTGTGAGTTCGATCACCCGTACCAAAAAAAAAAAAAAAAAGAAAAAGAAAAGAAAAAAAGAAAAAAAGTCTAAAAATCTACTTTCCATTCCTTTATAGAAACCAATTCATCAATACCACGTGTAAACTACTGATGGAAAGGATACTTTCCTCTTTTCTCCCTTTTAAAATCAATTAAATGTAGATACTGACTTGTAAGATACAAACTATCTAGGATTAAAAGTGGATTCCCTTGGCTCCAAACCAGAAGACAAATCACACACCCAAAAAGGGAAAAAAGTAGTTCTCTCTAACCAGGAGGTGGCAGTAGTTTTTTCCAGAGGCAAGGTTCTGACTTGCCCATGTGCTGAAGTTTTGTGTAGTGGCTACTAAGAAAAACAACCAGTATGATCTCCCCAGAGAACTGCACAAAAAATGAAATGGGAAAGGAGACTGAACAGGTGATAAGAACATTCTCTTTAGTGACCTGCTCGCTCCCAACTACAAAAATATCCTTTATAAATGTTCCTGGGCTAAAAGGTAAACGGGTGGGACAGTAGGCAAAAGAAAACGATCAACTCACATGTTCAGGAACAGTTCTTCATTTTTGTTCCTACAATTCTTACAAGTTACTACCCTTCAGTTAGTTGAATAACACAAGGGATCTCTCTTTCCACTACTTTAAAATGATATTTTAAAAAACAGAAATTTAAAGGGGAAAATGCTTAACTTCTCAGCAGAGCTAAACCAGAAGTCAAAACAGGAAATTACAAGTCAACTGAACATATGCAAAAGTCACAGTTACCAAGGGACTGCACTAGCCAGTTGTCCTGACAGGTTAGCAAAGGTCCAGTGATAGTGCCAGACATCTCATTCATATTCCAACCTTTTACTACACAACCCAACACTTCATTTTTGCCCAGAAGCCCTCAGATACTTCATAAAATAACATAGCATGAAACATGCCATGTCACAAATCTCCTTATTATTCATGATGACTCAGCAGCTGCTGCAAAACATCCAGTTGACAGCCTAAGTCTAGGATAGTAGACAGTAAGCAGGTCCACCAAAGTTCGACTAAGGAGGAAAAAACAATCCTTACTTTAAGATGAAAAGAAAAATCAATAGGAAAGTACTCTTTTACATATCCCTGAATACTTTTCTTTGGTAGCTTCTGTCAGTATTAAATAACACCTATAGTGTTGATGAAGAAACCCCAAAACACCTTTAATCTCAATTCAATGTACTTTCTTGTTCAATTAAATGGCTGAGTCAAGAAGCCAAGAGCATTGTAGACAGGGGCAATGACACATTGTCGAGATCCAAAACAAAACTACCCAGCCTGCAACCATATCACCTCTAACAACTTGGATTTTAGGTATTACGCTACTAAAGCATGATCTCTTCAACAGTTTACCTACATATATTTTAAATCTAAGTAATTTTTAATCTTAATATTTTAAAATAAAAGATTATATCTTTTCTCACCCAGAATATATTAGCTCCCTTGTAAACTCTGTTCAGACTATCCAATGGTCTTAGTTCAAAGTTTCATTTTTCTGTATGTAGCACAAGATCTAGAAAAGTATTCACAGACATTTTTAGGAGAAATAGCACGTATCTTTAACTTCCATTCCACAAAAGTTTGGATACGATTAAATGGCCAGGATTGTGACCTGAACTCTAATTTTAAATGTTTCTCATAAAAATAAAGAGAAAAAAAATGTTCAAAACACAGCACTTTCTGTACATATCTGGGGGAAAACAGTGGTAGTTTAAGTCAAAGTTTCTAATTCTAGGAAAGAACTACTTAATACATGAACCACAAATTTTACTATTCAAAAATTTCCTTCAACACTTTAAAAAAAATCTGTTAATGGTATCACATTAACAAAACGTTAAAAGTGTTCAAATTATCTAGAATAAAGTAATCTAAAAACTCCACCTCTAACAGTATGCAACAAGTTCTCTTTTTACTGTATTTCTGTTTTTTTTAACAAGTTTAAAACATACTTCCTATCTTATAGCCATTCAGAAGTTTTTTAAGTGGCTTAAAATAGATCTTAAACATTTTCCTATTCAACACAAAAACTAACATTTAAAAAACTACTGTCAGAAGCAAATGTCTCACTAACAATTAGAATACACTCCTTTTTGTAATTCTAAACATCCAAGAGCATATAGCGGCTAACTTATGAGACTACTAACACTCCTCCAGTGTCAAAAGTACCCAAACTTCTAGAAAACGTCCCATTACTATTAAAATATTTTGTGTATGAGATCAGAGCTGGAGACCTGGACAACTGTGGAGAACTGCCCAATTCCAGCCTCCAACATAAAAAGGGGGGAGGAGAGAAGAAGAGGGAAGGGAAGATCCGCGCAGCGGAGAAAAGACGTAAGGGTGAAGAGGGACTTTCAAAATGCCCCAGTGCCACGGTAACTATAACCCAATTAAAGAAAAAAAAGCTAAGCCAATTTTCTTAGGCTGGGGAGGGCCTCGGGCAGAGGCCAAAAATTATTTAGTAAGCTGAAACGAAATCACTCCACTTTCCGTGTTAACAGCGCCCCCAATTCCCTGTGCGCCCCGGGGGCCGATTACTCGAGGCAGCCCCCTCCCCAAGAACCCAGAACCCACAGCCGACAGCAGCAAACAGACAGTACCCGCCAAGATCTCCAACCTCATCTTTTCCCTTCTCCTTGGAGAGAAGACGAGGAAGACCATCAAACTCTCAATAACCGCCAAAAGCCCACAGCTCTCAAGCCTACAATTTCCTTTCCCGCCCGTCGCCGCCCCGGAAAACCCCAGGCCCAGGGCTGGGAGGAGGCCAAGCCCCACGTGTGCGCGCCGCAGGCCGGGCTGTCTCAGCCCACTTCCCGTCGCCGCCCCAGCGGCCTGAGCTCCGACGCCGCGCTCGGGCCTTTCTTCCCGCCCTCCCGTCCGCTCCACGTGGGGCGCTGGCCTCACACGGCCCGCTCCCTCCCTGTCCCCTGGGCCCCCGCGGCAGCCGACTCCGTACCTGGCGCTGGGGTCGCCCCTGCTGGTAAGGCTTGATTGGCCCCTGGTGGCAACGACGCGTCCGGATCTTGCCGCCGCCGCCACCGCCCCCTCCTCCTCCTCCTCCTCCAGCTCCGGCTCCAGCTCCAGCTCCCGAGGCCATGGCTGAGCCTCGGCGGCTTCCCGCTCCCGGGCCGGAGAGGCAGAGGCGGCGGCCTTAGGGCCTCCCCCGCCCGGCCCCGGCCCAGGCCCCAAAGTCCGCCCGCGCTGCCCACACAGGAAGACACAGACACACCAAGCCGCGCAAAACTGCGAGGCCAAGTCGAGAGTGCGAACGCGCCGGCAGCGACGGAGGGAGTGGCGGCGGCTGCGACCGAGGATCTGACTCCAGAACGGCTGCCTCTCGCGGCCCCCCGCGTCTGTTTTTCACGGTCTCTATGGAGATCTCACACGGAGGACAGGGCGAGCCTTTCCCTCGCGCCGCTGAGGCCTAACTCGACCGCCAGCTAGTGGAGGTTTTTCTTCCGCCGCCCTAGGCGTCGCTGCCGCAGTTGAAGCCGCCGGCGCCGCCCGCTTACACCCGACTCTGCATACGGCGCCCGCCCAGCCGTCGTAGTCCCTGCAGTCGCCGCCGCTAATTGCGCCTATCGCCGCCGCTTAGGCCGCCGTCGCGGTCGCGAGCCAGAACGACGTCACTCGTCGCGGGCCCTACGTTTGAATCATCACGCTGCGACCGTATGATAGGCAAAGAGGAAAGAAGGGCGGGACAGCGCGCTCTCTCGGCCGCGCAGCACGCTGGGAAACGTAGTTCAGCGCGAGGACGCGGATTCTCGGAAAGATGACACGCGCGGAAGCAGATCCGCAGGGTGCCGAGGCACAAAGCCAGCCCAGGGACGTTTGCCGTCCGCTGTAAATTTAAAGTGTGAAGAGGCGTTTGCCAAAAAAATAGTAAGCTCTTCCTGCTCTGCTTTTCTCCAGCAATTGGTCAAGCAGGCAGAAGCGAACAGTACAAGGACAGGAGCTAGTGATAATTTATTAAAAAGAAAAGAAGAAGAAAAACCTGAGGTTAAACAATGACCGCGATCTTTAGGCCTCCAGCGGAATTAGAAAATATGTACAGCTTCATTGTCAAACACACAGGGCCGGAATCCTGAGCTCACCGCTGTACCTGCGTGACCTTGGATCCTTCGAACCTTTTTGAACCTGAGGTATAAAATGGGGACTGTAAAACCCATCTTATAAAGCTGTTGTGAGGAGCAGACGTGAGTATAAGGAGAGCACTTGGTGTATTTCCTGGTATACAGGAAATGCAGCAAATGGTTACAATTAGAACCCATGTGGTTCGGTCATAGTATGAGTAATGTGTTCTAAGTCATAAAAGTGTACGTGTGCTTACTCCGAATAGCATTATATTCAACAGAGTGAATAGGGAAGCTAGACTCAAACACTGAGTACACAATATGAAGAAAACCTGGGAGCTGACAGATTGGGGTGACACTTGGTTCAGCCCTCCTATTCAACAGACAAGATAGTGGTCCAGAGAATTTAGGTCACTAAAATAGCTAAAGCTGGGACAAAACCCAACTTTTCTATGAGCTGAAACAGCTATATGATAAGGGAGAAAAATTTGTTGAGGAAAGCCATATTCCATTTAAGGTAGTTTGTTTTTTTAAAAAAGGTTATGATCACTTTGAGGTCAAATAGACTTTAATTTATATCCATCACTTACTAGCTGTGTAGCCTTGGGGAAGTTACTGATCCTCTTTCTAAGCTTCAGTTTCCTCATCTGCAAATAGAATGAATATTTACCTCAACAGGGTGGTGACTCTTCAGAAGGAACAAATGTATACTTAACCCATAATTGTTTAGCTAGAAAGCATCTAATATAAACCAGCTATCACCTACAAGTGATAAACTATGATACCTTTATAGTGTCTCACCACAAAACTGCCCAATTCAAGTCACTATTTAAATTATCTATGTGATGTTATGAAGCCAAACTTACAGTAGTTTTGAACCTAAATAAATCATCTTATACCAAAGATAGGCCACAGAACAAGTCACTTTCGGTGGCACCTGTGACCATAACCACCAAGAGAAGTTGCCAAAAATGATCAAACTAATCCACTTTCTCTTCTCCCCTGTCCAAGCTTCATGCTCCCTCTACCACTAACTGCCCCCTAGACATTTTTTTTTTTTTGGCACCGGGGATTGAACTCACAACCTCGCGCCTGCCAGACAGGCACTTAAGTCACTGAACCAAACTCCCGGTCCTACTTTTTTGATGCAGGGTCGCACTGTGTAGCTCAGGCTGGCTTTGGGCTCGCGTTGTAGCCCAAACCGGCCTTGAACTCACAACGCTCCTCCTACCTCAGCCTCCCCTAGATTCTTCATGTACGTTCTTTTCCCTGAAGTACTTCATCTTGCTTAAATACAATGGTTTCTTTCTGGTGTTCTGTCCCTCCTACACAGAAATCCTATTCTTTCACAATTCTTAGCTAAGTATTTGACAAGTAGTTCCCAATAAGTGAATTTCAAGGAAAGATCTGCACTGAATCTGTAACTGGGCTACCTATATAAGAGATTGAACTGTAGCCAAATCCGGTTTTCCCTTTTCACTCATCAGAACCAAAATTTTCAGCACATTTCTTTCTTGGAAGGGACAATCTTCCTGATTAAGTTTTGAAAGGAACTACTACTGCTATTCTGAAACTATAAATTTCAGAATGGAAAATTGTAACCAAAAAAAAAAAAGAATAGAAAATTATAGAATTTGAGAAGATGTGGAATAATCTACATTTGAGGGTTGTACTCAGTTGTCTCACAGATATTTCTTTGAAGTAAACAATGTGTGAGGTAACAAAAATACAATTCTGCATGCATGTAATTGACTGAAAACTGTACCAGAAAAGGAGTAAGAGACAGAAGAAAATGTATGTTAAACCTGGACAAATTTGGAGTCGTCTCCATTCATGGAAAGTTATTACTAGTAGGCTCTCCCTCTCCCAATAAATTTCTTTATTTTTTCCCACATAACACAGTGATCCTCTCTCAGTCAGAGATCAGCAAATAGAGAAGCTACTAACCCTTCTCTTACAGATGAGGAATATCCAACCAATTACAAAGTGGCCTCATTTATTCTTCAAAAGTAAGACAGTAGGGCTGGGAGTTTGGCTCAGTGGCTTAAGCATCTGTCTGGCAGATGCGAGGCTGTGAGTTCAATCCCCAGTGCCCCCTCCCCCCAAAAAAAACAAAGGTAAGACAGTTCCAACTAAAGGAGTATGTAAGGATAATTACAGAAAGTTAGGAAGTTCTATAGACAAAAAGATGTATCTGCTGTGTGTGATGTATGTTGAAGCAAATTAATTTGTCAAGGTTAGTTTTAGATCTCCATAATGTTTCACTCATTTTCATGTAATAATTATTACCAAGAATTTAATTAGGTAGAAAAATAGTGAAAAGTAGTGGGGTTTTTATTCTATTACACAGTTTCAACTGGAGAAATGCAAAGTGGTGTAGTGAGGTTCAGATTCCAGGAGATTACTGGGGTTTTTGCCTGTTTGCTTGTATTTAGGGAAAGAAGGGCTATAGCAAGGAGAAGACATTTAAAGATTTAAATCATTACACTCTCATTAACTTACTCTGTTCTCTGTCATTGAGGAATAAAGTAATATGTAAGACTAAATGCCTTAGGGCTAGGGATTTAGCTCAGTGGCCTAAGCACCTGCCTGGCAGGTACGAGGTTGTGAGTTTGATCCCCAGTACCTCCCCCCCACAAAAAAAGACTAAATGGGTTAACTAATGTAACTTTTTTCCAACATACCATAAGATTGTCCCTTTTCTTATGTGTATCAACCTATGCTAGGTTTTGGTATATAATCATTACATGTAAACACATAATTTAGGGCATATTTTAAATTCATAATTCTTAATTGGAAATTCAGTTTTGTTGGAAGAAATAATTACCAAATGCAGGAAGATCAATCCTATCCTAACATGCAAGGCAGTCAATGAATCCTCAGCTGAGATTAATTCATTAAAAAATCTGTTTATTGAGAACCCGCTATATGTTGGCTTATAGTCAGCATTTGGTGTGTCAGTGAATAAAACCATAAAAACAACCTCTATCCAATTGTACATTGTACTTTAACATGTTGCAAAATTCTCTTTAAAAGTTTAATGTATTATGTTCTGCTGACCACTAGCAGCAATTCACCTAAAAATGCTATTTTATAAACTCTAAACATATTGTATTAAAAACATACCATACAAGAAATTTTAGGCTTTTTTAGTTTTTTTTTTAGTATAATTCATCAGTTACTTAGAAAACTAGACTCACCAACGTTGTAAGTAAATAACTATATTGTTTCCAAAATTCAACTTACTAGTACTAAGTATCAAGCTTTTTTCTTTTTTTTTTTTTTTGGTACCGGGAATTGAACCCATGACCTTACGCTTGCCAAGCAGGCGCTTATGCCACTGAGCTAAACCCCCAACCCCTCAAGCTTTTTTTTTTTTTTGTGGCACCGGGGATTGAGCTTACAACCTCGCGCCTGCCTGACAGGCCCGTAAGCCGCTGAGCCAAACTCCTGGCCCTGGTTTTTTGAGGCAGGGTCGCACTGTGTAGCTCAGGCCGGCCTTGTGCTCGCGTTGTAGCCCAAGCCTGACCTCGAACTCACAACGCTCCGCCTACCTCAGCCTCCCAAGTGCTGGGACTAAAGGCGTGCGCCACCACGCCCGGCTTCAAGCTTATTTTTTAACAGCATTTCTAGAAATGCTCATATTTGTCAATGACTAACTTACTGTATTATTTCAAGACAGGGTCTTCCTATGTGACTTAGGCTGGCCTCGTAGTTTGGTAATCCTCCTGCCTTAGCTTCCCAGGTGCAGGATTACAGGAATGTGTCACCATGCCTGGCTTTTCTTTTCAAGAGTATCTTGCTTAGCAGCATGGAAACAGCCCTAATATCTACATCACCCACCAGCAGAAAACCACCAGCTACCCAGTTTACGCTAAGTGGCTTCAGGCCCATCACTGCTCACTGATCACAGCAGCCTCCCTGGGAACTTGTTAGACTAAAGTACCCTGCACAGCAGGCTGACTCCTCAATCAGAATCCGCACTGTAACCAGACTGCCAGGTGACTTGTCTGCACATGGGATTAGAATAACACTTTTTTTCATTCATTCATTCATTCATTCATTTTTTGTCTTTTTTTTGAGACAGGGTTTCACTGCAATTCAGGCTGGCCTTGAACTCACTTTGAATAACTGAGGCTGGCCTCAAACTTGCAGTGATCCTGCCTCAGCCTCCCAAGTGCTGGGATTACAGATATGTGCCACCAAGTCCAGCAATGGCACTTTTAAAAAAATTAACTATTACTAGAATTTATTAAGCAAACTTGAAATGTTGAGTCTAAGACTGAACATGTTATGAAATATATTTGAGCACAG